>CAJNDV010007402.1:28523-47700 GCA_905221635.1 Symbiodinium sp. CCMP2456 | reverse complement strand
GCAGTAGCAGTAGCACTAGCGGCAGTAGCAGCGGCATTACTAGTCGTCGTCGCTGGCCGCATTGGCAGTGGCAGCGGCAGTAGCAGCAGCAACAGCAGCAACAACTTCAGCACGTGGTTGAAAACAATGCCGCTGCGGGTGACGAAGGTGACGACAACAAAGGTGGCGCTGATATTATCGTAAGAGTCGACCATGCGATCACCCAAAGCTACAGCAACATCAACGTGACCATCACCACCACCAACAACAACTTCAAGTCCAACATCTCATCATTCAAGTCGTCGCCGTCTCTCTGCGGGTCCTGAGAGCAAAGTTGCTGAAAAACCACAAGGAATTCCCATGTGTCCGATTTGTGTCTGTCTTGTCCTGTAATTTCTTGCCACACGGCTCCGCCTGCGAAATTGCTCAGAGGGGCCCGTGAGTACTGCATGTTGCTGTCGGGATTTGGTCTGGTAGGGCCTCTCTTTGAACCTTCGAAGTCGCCAACTTGGAGTCCATTCTGATAGACATGCCGCAGCTGACATGAGAACCCCCGCCCCTGTTGTTTTCAACAATACTCAGCTCCGGGCATTGATATGCACGACTGCTGGGAGCAGAAAGGCCAGGGTCTTTCCGGAGCCTGTTTCTGCGACACCCACCTGGCACATTCAGGCGAAGCAGCGATTGGAACACGAGAGGACGTCCAAAACTCTCTTCTGGGCTTCTAAGTGGCATCCATGTACCAAAGTCCTAAGTGAACTCTTTCCAAGTTGATGAACACGCTAGCCTGCCAACCACGATGTTGCAGCTAACGCACACGCACACGCGCACACACACACAGAGACAAAAAATGTGCATATCTAGTTGGTCATGGATGGATGTGTCTTTGATTTTTCTGCATACAGACAAGGTCTTGAATCTGTCCTCCGCTCTCTCTCCCCCCTCTCCGTCTGTCCTGTCTATATGTCTGAGGGATGATGTGTAGGTCCGAGGCCCCAGGCCATGTCTTTGCCAGACAACGCGATGGGCCAGCCCTGGACCTGGATCGGCCTCGAAGGACCAAGGAACGCAGTTTCTGTTGAGGGCTTACCCATAGGCCCTGAAGTAGTTCCTTTTTGGGGGTTCATATATAGAATCCTATAAGGTAACCCCAAAAAGGAACTACTATGGGGCCTATGGGTAGTTATACAGGATCTTGATACAGGATTCAAAGGGCTCGGACGAGGGCGGGGCTTCCTGACTGTGGTAGTTCGGGTGGCCCAGGACGTGGGACTTGTGCCATGCGCTAGTTTATGGGAAAAGCTGGCCACTACAAACCTTGTCACGTGAGGCTCTGGTTCATGGCACTTTTGCCAGCGACCGTGTATTTGCCTTCCGCACACTGAACTTGAATATCGTTCTCTTGTATAGATGAACAGGCATAGATGAAAAGGCACACTTGCCCATTTCGGCACTTCTTCCTGCAATGCTGGCCTCATACCAAGACCCTGCCACTGCCTGGCTGGGGGGCGGGCGTCGGCTCCTTAAAGCCAGCTCGCTGGATCTGATCGAGGACATAGTCTGGGAACGAGGCCTCGAGATGCGCTCTGAACCCTGCAGCATCCCAAACACCGGCAACTCCAAACCCGGACTCTCCGGCCTCTTCAAACGTCCGAACTGGCTTTGGCACGGCGCTGTCACAATAGATCTCGGCGTCCGCAGCGGCATTTTGGGATCAGAAACCGGTTTTACATGAAGGCTGGACTCAGTCTCGAAAGCGTCGTGCCATGACAAGACAGCATACTTTTCTCCATATAGACGCACCGCTGGCAACAAAATGGTTGGTCAAGCTTGCTTCCTTGAGCCTGCCACGCTGTAACACCCTGCCCATGCCAATCAATTCATTGGCTGACAGGGGGATGGACAAATTGCGCAGAAACGGGTTCTGGATAAGAAGTACCTGCGCATATCCACTCTATTGAATCCGCGAACCCAAAATGTCATGACCAAGCAGATGCATAGCGGCGCAAAGGGCCAGCTGCAAAGTTGGCGTCGCCATCGCCAGGCCCAGAACATCCTGTACGGACCCTCAGGATCGTTCGCAGGGTTGACCTCCTTCTCGCAGGAATTCGCGAGACTGCAAGTGTGGCTGTGACCATCACGTCCCCTTGAGAGGCTCTGCTCGTGTTCCAGCCATGTCAGGATGGCAAAGCGAGTTATATAAGCAAGGCAGCAAGTCAAGGCCCGTTGTTCTGCGACCACCGACCCCTTCGTTGGCTCTTCACGCGCTCTCATCCTTCCTGCCTGTAGACCCGCCACCTCAATAACATGTTCAGCAGCAAATATTGAATCACCGGCGACCATACCATGCGCTTTCACACTTCGCATCTGCTGTGTGGCAGTGTCTATCTCACGAAGAGGCCCACGGTCTCGATGTGGGACGTGAAAGGAAACATATCATAGCCTTGTCTTGCTAGATCCCAATGCTACTGCTAAGCTTCGAAACGAGGCCCTTGAATCGCCGGCAAAGTTTACTATTGGCATCTCGTGAAGCATTTGACGTCGACGAGCTTGAAGGGCTGACCCGCAGGCGAGTCTCCAGCATCCTGACGTACTTGGGTTGTTCTGACTTTACAGTGTCTTTCAGACTGTACATTGGTAATACCCGAAAGTGACCATAGCTTGAAATAACCCCCATTTCGGCTGGTTGACCGACCTGTCACCATGATATCCCAGTTCGACCAGCTCATAGTAACAAGACACAACATTGACACAAACAAACACACACACACACACACACACACACCGTCAATGCTTATGTAGTCAACACTGGCCAAGCCAACCTTTAGTATATGCTACAATGCCTTGCAAAGGTATGAAGGTTATGTAAGTGCTCTGCGAAATCTCGGTACAAACATTGGAATGATTATGAATGGTAGTAGCGATATCATGGACATGCTGCAAAGTTGTAAATGCTGTTGTGGGTTGTTTGCTGCTTTTGCTGCTGCTATTTGCGTTGGTGTGGCTGTTGTTGTTGTTGTTGTTGGCATTGCTGTTGATTTTGCCGTTACTGCTGCTGTTGGTCTTGGTTTTGGCGTCGCTGTTGCTGATGCATTTTGTCTTGCTGCTGTAGTCGTTGTCGTTGACACTGTCTCCGTCACGGTCGCTGCGGCTGTGGGTGTGGGCCTGGGTGTGGTTGCTGTTGCTTCTGTTTTTCTCTTAGCTGGTCATGAATATTCTTCTTGTTCGTCATGTGGTTCTAAATATGACTCCAAATGTTCTTATTGCTCTGTGTGTTGATATTGCTATTCTTGTTGTGGTTGCAGTTGTTGTTGTTGTTGTTGTTGTTGTTGTTGGCGGCAGCGGCGCGGCGGTGGTGGTGGTGGTGTGTGCGTGTGTGGTTTGTTCTCTGATTTTTTGGTGTGTCATTATGTGATGCTGTCTGTTGTTGCAGATGGAATCCGAAACGCAAAGCCTGATAATGCCTCATTCCATTGCAATCGGAAGCTGGCACTGCAATGCTGACAACATTTTCTTGAGCACATTATATAGGTTGTACTGTATGATCGGCGCAAGTCGCAAGTTTGCCACGTGCTCTTGTCCGTACACTTTCATATCTTCTTGCAGAGTTAAACTAAAACTTGCTGCGCTATGGATCTGAATCAAACGAGGCTCGTCGCAAGCCGTGAGCTGAAATGCGTCCTTGCGGAAGGAGCTGTGCCCACAGCCTAGGTGCTTCACTCCATCAGCTTCTAAACCACTGGCATGTCACAGCCACTGCTCCTAATTACTAAAAGCACTAAAGTTGTTGCAGCTATTCCGATTCGTCGCTACTGTACCACTGCCAATGACTCTAGTCTAGTAACCATCAGAAGCTGGTACTACTCCAGAACTGTGGTTGGACAGAGTTTGGAGGGAAGTCGAGGCAAAGCGATCCAAGTGGAGGCTGCTGGTCGAGCAGCTCATGTAGATGAGCAACTTGAGGTCGGGCATGGAACGTATCAAGCTGACGCAGGCGTCGTCCTTCTTGCGGCCCCTCGGAGCTAGGCCAGTGCGAGGCGGATCCACCACTAAAAGGTGCGGGCCCCTGTCGGCGTCGGCGAGCCTTTGCAGAACTTCCTGAGCAACTGCAAGGTACGATGTCCATCGGCCAACAATCGCTCCTGTTCAAACCTATGAGTCTATGAGTCTTTGAGCGTTCTGGGCTTCTTGCCTCGGCGCTTAACCGGGGCCACAATATGCTTATGCTAGACGAAAAAGATCCTGACCAGCTTGGCGTGCAGACGAAGCTTCGTCAGCAGCAAGCGGAGCGAAGCTGACGGCTTGTCTGAAGCTGCAGTCCTCGCCTAGGTCCCGAATGTGCATGTGAGTTATAATTGCTTGAACATGTGTGTCCAACTGCGATGCGCCCAAACCCCCGCCCAGCCTACGATTCCGGTGATGCGGAGTGAGGTGTGTTTCGTGGGTGTCATGGTTGAAATGCGTCAGGGCTTCGGGGTTCAACCTCTGGTGTGCCGCTGAAGCACTTACGACTTCGAGGTCCGGGACGATGTTGCGTGCATTGGCAGCGAAGGGTGCCACACATTTAGGGTTCTCGTCGGAGCTGAGAAGAGCAACAGAAGCCCAGCCACGGCTACTCGCCAACGCGTGCGCCAGACTCAGGCCGATCACACCTTCGAGGCGAGGCAAAGCACCAAACAAAAATCCTAAACATTCTTCATCCCGTCTCCGCCTACTCCGGCGTGAAGCTCCAGCAGACGTAAAGGCTCCTCCACCAGCTCACTCGTCTCTGCGACGAGGCTTTTCATGTTGCCTTACAAGTAGTGGTGGATCGTTCTCCTCTTGTTCGGCTGGTTCGGAGCAGGTCGTGGTTGGGAAGTCTGGAGTTCGAATCCCGAAACAAAACCGACTGGCCCAATCTGGCCCACCCACATGCTCACGAAGCTCACGAAGCTCACGCATCCTAAGCCTTAAGTCATAGCACAGCAGCGGAGGATCTCCTCAAACACGGCGAGGTTGGCCTGGCTTCAGCTATCGAGAGGCTAAGGCCGAGGCCTTGAGAGTCTGTCGGCATGTCGAAGTCTCGGCTTCAAGCCGCTGCCGTCTCACTGATACACCCCGGGTTTGCTAGCAAACAAATGCAAGATTTGCAACACGACTGCGTGGACGGAAGAGCTTTCAATCTTAAACTCTTATGGCTTCGCCGTTGTGTCCTGCACCAGTTGCGGGTTTCATGATGAATTTGATAGTGATGATGATGATGAAGAAGATGATGATGACTGTGATGGTCATTTAATCTGTGTGACTGCTCATGCGACTATGCATCCTAGTGGCATGCGGCATGTCCCAGCCTGTTGGAAGTTAAAGGGCCCGAAGGTGAAGTCGAGGCCATCTAAAGCCTCCCACACGAATCCAGGACGCCTTCCTTTGCTCGGTGGCTTGGGGATGTTCGACTCTGGCGGCCTGGGATCCTGAATGGTTGGACCTTCTCTCTTCCCGCCGCCCAGTCTGCGGCAGCCTCACAAACCCAAGAGCCTTTCGACAGCTTCATCGAACACGTCCGCCAAGCGGCGTCCGCCGGCCAGGGCGCGTGGCCGTGCCAGCTCCCACGCCGAGGTCTCCTTCTCTACAGGGGCTGGGGGGCTCAGGTTAAGGTGTTTGCATCTTTTGACACATCCTTGTTCTCCGTGTGATCCGGTGAAGCATACGCTTGTTTTCCGTTTCGCTTGTCTACTCGGGAGGAACGACATCTAGAATCCATGCTGTCGTAAAGCTGGCATGGGCCATCCTGCGAAAATCAGAGGTCATGGGTCATAGGAGACCGACTCACAAGAAATCTTCAGAAGCCGAACCAGCCCAAGGTTTGCAAACTGTACCCTTTCATACTTTCATGCGACCGGTGACAAATAACGCGTGTTGCAGCAGGGCAGTCATATTCTAGACACTCATGACCCGGATTCCCTTCGGCCGGGTCTCTAGTGCGAAGACGAAGTTCCCCAGGTTCGGCTTAGGCTCACGCCAGTGGATCCTGAAGCTCTCAGAGCACACATGTCCGTCCATAGCCAGTGAGTTTGTACTGTCTAGTGGCACCCGGATGCAACGACAAGGCCCATCAAGGTGCAAAGATTTGCAAGCCTAGAAGTAGCCGCCCGTCTAAAGTTGCCGAAGGCACTTTTGAGCTAGTCTGAGCACATACAGAACAAGCGGATCTGGTGCGCAGCAAATTACGCCAACGCTCCAGATCGAGTGCCAAAGATCTCCCGGTTCATCATCCCACCTGACACTTCCGTCTCTGCATGCTGCTGGTCGGGCTGTATGCAAACTGCGCCAAGTGTAACATGACGAGCTCAAAACAATGACAGCAGCTTGTCAACAGCACCTCGAAGCTATTGCAGTTCCTCCTCCACCGACAGAGTGCAAATTGAATAAGTCTTCCGCCCTCCCCCCCCCCTCTGCTCCCAACCCTTGGTGCTGAACCCATCCAAGCAGCAGCAGCTCCACCAGCCGTTCAAGGGCAGGAATCGCGGGTCCGCGTTTGCGATTCCAGACCAGAACGAGCTGCACTTGATTCGATGCCCTGAGCACCGGATCTTTCTCTGCAGGATATCGGCTTGGGATTGGCTTGTGGGTCCCGGGTTTGCATTGCAGCAAGGGCAAAGATGAAACTTCCACTGAAGATCCATACTCGTCTCGAAACGACTGATTGAAATCAACCTCTTGCAAATTGTAGCAGAACGCAGCTAGCAAAGCCCGACTTCAAGGACAGGAAACCAGCAGCGGATCCATTCCTGACACCCCCGGAGTTTGGAAACGCATAGCCACCAAGATCAGAATCATCACCAGTATATTATTTGAAAAAATCCTTGGGGGGGGTGGGCAATAGATCGCCTCTCCACCGTCAGCTGCACGAAGCGCAGGGCGCCTTGGCTGCTCTGCGCTGAGCTTTTGACGCCGGGCTGGTAGATGGCCAAAGCTTGGAAGCGATCCTGAGGTAAAGGAGGGTACGGGAGTGGGATGCACACAATGTCTGCCATACTTCCTGCTGATTCTCTTGCGCCTCCTGCTTCTTCTATTGACAATGCTGTAGGACTACAAGAGTACAGCAGCATCTTCCCGCCGTCGCCATCACCAGCTCACCATCATCACCATCATCATCATCATCATCATCATCGGCAGCAGCAGCCACAGCAGCAGCAGCTGCTGAGCGCCAAAACTGAACATGTAAATGCTGCTGACACACTGGATTGCCTATGCGCTCATCTTGCGACCGTGTGGTCAAGTCCCTATCTAGACCTCTCTGTGAACGTCGTGGATCCAGGGTCCCTTTGAGCCGCAGCAGCGCAGCCTTCAGGGTGGGATGCAAGGCGGCGCAGCCGAGGGCAGGCAGGACCTCCTTGTGTTGGTCATGAAAGCTTCTGACATGTTGGGCGAGGCTCTCGTATTCCATGGCTTCCCTACGAACCTGTGCCTGCGACACCGGGATGCAAACGGAAGAACACACGAGGCCCACACCACATCATATTGCAGTTCGAAACATAGGAAATCCGACGTCCGGGCTTCTGAAAGAACTGCCCTCGTCTCGAAGCAGTCCTGTGTGCCACGCTTGAAAAGCCCGAGCACCACGCCATCCTCCGCTTCTTGTCTTCTTGTGTCTCTACGGAACGAGTACACACGCACTCACCCACTTGCACCTGCAAGCCACGATAAGAATGCAGGAGTGCTGATGAAAGGCGAGAATCGAAGCCAGCCAAACAGCACGTGAATAAAGGACTGGGGTGTAGCATGGCTGCCGGAACCCGAAAGGCCTTGCTCGGTGCAACCGCGAGCTTTGCACGAGTGCGATGGTCACAGGGCTCGGCTGCGAAAACCTTCGGAAACGGGCTAACTGAGAGATGTGGCATCGGGACAGGGGATCTGTTTGGTCTTGCGATATGATGCGATGTGCAGCTAAGCCTCGCCGCGTCCTGTGATCCCTAAACCGTGGATCTATCTACGTCTCTACGACAAGTTCCTATCTCATGTGCATAAACCCTAGATGTTCAGGCCCTCAGACACAACGCCCAACGAGAGAGACCCTTAACCGGCCGCCGACCTCGGGTGGAGCTCGCTCTGAAGCTCTCCGCCAGTCAGTCAGCCTTCGGACAGCTGGGTGGTGGAGCTGGTAGTCCTTGATGGCGAGACATTGTGTCAGGAGATTTACAAATTTGGATCCGACTGCCAGTTACAAGGTACGGTAGAAAGGGGTCCCTCAGATTCGGAAGTCTCAACCGAGTCACCTCGAGGACATGAGATTTCATTTGGGGTTCCTATACCTATCATGTGGAACCATCTTCAAACTGTTAGATGCAAGCATCAATGCAAAGTTGACCGGGGCTGGTTTCTGCAGTCAGTGCAGCCAGGGCAAGAACTTCCCCTGTGTACTAGTTCAAGAACATCTACACCAAGAACTGGCTGAAGGCTTCAGGTTCAACCTGCCATGTTGCATCGTGGCTTAAACTTAGGTTCCCCAAATAAGAGCAAAACCATCATGCCCGGGGCCTGACACTCTTCGTTGCTGTGCCTTCGCACAGATATCCGCACGAGCATGTTCTCCCGTGTTGCTGCTGCTATGACGACTCAGTATCATGTGTCAAGATCAAGCTTCCTACGTCGTCGCTGCTGGGTCGTCAGGCTAGTGATATTGGGGTGAAAGTAGTGTCCTCGTCGGTCTTGAAGGGGTAGTTCTCTGCTTGCGTTGCGCATGCCTCGGTACACGATCAAAAGGCAAATCAGCCTTCATCTGACTACTGCCCTGGCATGCTGCAAAATGCTGCAATTGAGAGCCTGGCACAACCGTTTTGCGTGCAGCCGGGTGCATCATTAAGTTGCAACGCTCGTCGCCTGTTTCTGCGAGTTGAGATGCTGAGCTACGCAAGACAATTTAGTTGCATGCTGAATCTTTCCTGCCAAACCTACCTCAGCGCCGACGAATTGCTCGCAATCCGAGTGTACATCTACCCTGCGGCATCAGAGACTCGTCGTCTCCCTCGCTTGGCCCCTGCCTTGTCTGCCTGTTCCTTGGCTCGGTCCGGAGACCGATCGACGAAGCGAGTGCCTAAGTTCCCGCACCATCGCAAGCCACGGTTTTCAAGGCTTTTGGGCAGCAGGCTCTGCTTAGATTCTTCCTGTTTGCATGAAGTGTTCGGGGTTTAGCGCTGCACTCTAGCTTGATGAGCAAATCTCCACCCAACGATGCAGCTGCAAATAACAGTTGGTGGCTCTGCTCGGACTGCCACAGTTTTGACACCCAACTTCGCTCGGACTGCCAATGACACCCAACTCCGCTCGCACCACTCGCTGTTCTGACACTGCGAGTGGCCGCTGCGCAGCCTGCTCGTAATGGCATCCACCCATGACGAACGGTCTTCCACCTTGATGTCGATACAAAGGGTTCAGGATAAGCAAGGACTTGGGAGGTTAGGGTTCGACTGCCGGAAGTTGGGGCATTGTCTGGCTGCGAAGCTGATATTCACCGGTCGGGCTGCTATGCTAAACTTAGTGATGCAGGACTGCCCTGTCGCTGGACATACCACGAGACTCGAAGGATGTCTCTTGTGATATTTCAGTCAGGGAGCTTTCCCAAACAACTCTCTGCGAGCGGCTGCACGCATGCACCGCAGCTGAAGGCCCACTCTCGCTGCACCGTATGGATGAGCACAGGGCACGGGGCAACGGCCGCACCGTCCATGCCAGTGTCCAGCACGAAGGCAGGCTAGATAGGAATTGCACCCTCGAGAGGACGCGGCTGCGGAGCCCAGGGTTTGCTGCACTTGTAGCTGGGAAACGCAAGACTACCACGAATCGGACTCACAGGCCTAACCTCAAGCCCAAGAGATGTCAAGTCCGAAACGCCAAACCCCTTTTGTGGCGGAAATCGAACAAACAACCAAAGCAAATGGCAAGTAAGCCTAACGGCAACCACATGTTTGTGCTGCCCATAGTCCATGCTGCGAACATGCAGGCATCGACAATCTTACGAACGAACTCTTGCTGAAGCTTTTGCGGATGTTGCGGCGAAGTCACGAATGGCTCCCGACCGAACTCCCAAGATGAGATATGATGAAATCCCGGTCCATAGTAAAGTTAAGCTGACATTCAACGACCGCCCGGCAAACCCAACCTCTGGCTTTCAACAGTCTGGGTCACTGGCAATGGAGATGTTTTTGTTTTTTCTGATTCTGTCCTTAGGCCGGTGGCTTTTGAGAATTGCCACTGCTTTGCGCGTTGCTCTGCAGAATGATCGATCCATGTAAGTGCTGGGTTCCCCCTGGAAGGGGTGCAAACGGCGGTTGACGAAACGGAACCTTCGTCTGCACTGACCGCCCTGCTCCAAGCGTCTGCTTCCTCCTCAGGCATGGCGCTCACGGCTGGATGCACCTGATAGAAGTCCTGAGGCAGTGGACTTCGGCTTAAGTTCCTCACAAACAGCCATCATAGTTCTCCACACCAGGAAATGCCTTCTAACTACCATGCAGTGCAAGGCCCAACATTCCTTTCAGCACGAACAAGCTGACAGCCGTGCAAGAGGAAACGAAAACCAAAACCCTGGCGACTCCTTCTCGAACTTCGTGAGCTTCTCCTGATGCGAAGTTTCGGATTTCGGGTTCTTGCAGGCGATGGCAGCTCCCTAAGCCCTAAACCCTCAGAAGAAGGTTCCCCAACAGTGGTGTGGTCAGAACGAAAACGATGCAATAGCGATCGTCTGTTGGTGCACTGAGAACTCGGGGCTTCTTACAAGGGAATACATGACAAATCTTATGGCTAAAGGACGGAGGTCTGCATGAATGAACACCTCCCATGCAAGGATTTCGATGACATGTATATGAACAAAGCATTGACTCGACGTAGCAGCTGTATTCGACTGACAACCAGGCCAACCCTACACGCTGAAAAAACGATTCCACATGTCGCCATCTTCCGTGTTTGCCCTACCCCGCCGTCTCCGGCGGCGTGGGAATTCCCCAACCCCCAAACGACGCAACCAAAACCTCAAACTTCCATCGCGCGAAACAATCCAGGCCTCACCCCAGCTGATGTTGCGAAGGCTGCTGCCCAGGTCTTTGCTATCATAGGAGCCGTAACCGCCGCCACCGCCCCTGTAACAAGCACAGTAGATACTGCAGCTGAGGGGGACAGGGGGGGGGCTGTAGGAACAAAGGTTTGTGATCTGGATTTTAAGTGTCGGGCACCTGAACGATCTCACACAAGGGGCAATATAATTTGATGTCTTAGTAAGCTACAGGCAAGCACTCCTGACAGTTGCACGCAAAATCACGACATGTTCGTCGCTGCGGGGGTGTGTCATCACTGCTCGCACTTTTTGCATGCCGCACCCTCCGCAAACTTGAAAGACTGACATCTAGAAGGTCACCAAAAATGAAAGTTGTGGATGTTGCGGTGTCGCTGCAAATCAATCGAAGCATCTTGCCTGCTGGAGCCATTGTCCCGACCCCGGTCACGGTAGTCTCGACCTTGAGAAGAACCAGGGCAACATAATTACAGTATAATTATCGTATATAGTTATAGCATTATAACTATAGTATAAGATACCCCAAAGCCCAATTAAACTGCGAAGTGCAGCCCATGCCCAGCTCTGACATGTCTTTTTGTCTCACACTGCGCGGTGCAACGCATTAGCCAGGCAGCCGGACCTGTCCCGGCACAGTGCAAAAGCAACAGCATCAACAACATGATTGCACAAAACGCCGCACCTAAGACTCGATAATCCTTACCGGACACCTTCGGATTCCATCGGAATACCCCAAGCCTGCTGGACAGAAGCCCATAGGCGCTCCACGCTGGAGTCAGAGTCACTGCTCTGTCCTGCATGGGTCTGCAGGATACAAATGCTCGCTTAAGTTTGCCCAAACCTGGTCTGGAAACCAGGCGCACAGGCTGGAAGGACAGCTCAAACGGGGTTTCGCTTCAAAAAGGGGGGGCTGCGAATGCAGCCTGAACATGTCAGCGATGGACCAGTAATTGGAACGGGTGCAGAACGGAAAAAAAAGGCCCACGTGGAACGTCATTGGCCAATCTTTGGAAGCCATGCCTCAGGCCCCTGCTTTCAAGCACCACAGACTTGAATGCAAACGAGCCACCCAAGAGGCCCAAGAGTCACCCAAAAGTTTTCAAGGCGGAATTTCCTCCAATCTCCCCCTTGCCTGGCCTTCAGGGGCTTCACTCCCGGGGTCGGAGGCCTCCTCGATGGTGTCGAGCATGGCCAAGCGGCCTGACATGCCCTGCTAGGCCGGTCATGTGCGACCCCCGGCCACCGCGAGAAGCCAGTAACTCACTCGGCCTAGGGCGTAGACTCGGAGCAAGCTATCTCAAGAAAGGGTGGCAATTGCTCCTGGCGTCACCTTGTAGGACTTTTGTCTGACAACCCTAGTCCCGTGCACTCCCGGGTGCAAAAGTGAACCCAAAGGTGAAGGACGGTGAGGCCTTTCCGGGCACGGCGCGCGCTTCTCCTGGCACGGAAAGCTACTGCATGCAGGAACACTTTAAAGGACGATGGTCGTTCGGATCTTTGAGCGACGGTCTCAGTAGCGGCTGCGCGCAGGGCGACCCGACCCTTCGACCCTCGTAGCTTTCCCGGGCCTCGCGTCCGCTTCCTCTGCGTCAACCTCCCAAAAGCTTGGGTTTCCGGCTTCCGGATCAGGTGCCATTGAGCATGCAGGGCTTGTTTACTCGACATCTTTACGGGTCTTCACTTCCAGTGCCAGTTGAAGCTATCACATGATGCCGAGGTGATTGGAGAGTGTGCGTCGTCCCATGCCGAGGAATCTCGACACACAAGCCCCTGATCATCACAGCAAAGTGATTAAAAGATTGAGGTCGGACCCGGCATAGCGGAAGTCGGACATTCTGCATGCAACCTCAGGAATTGAAAATTAAATTGCGGCTTGATGGGCCTCCCGGGGCCATTTATCAGTCGAGGGTTGCTTTTTGGTGCTGGGGTTTCGGATTCACGTCTGGCGGACACAGTGGACCCTGAAAGTATCGCTCAAAGGCAAAGGCAAATCCTGCAGCCTTGCAAAGCAATTAGCGTGCCTTGTCCGCCCAAGGCTTCTGCATTGGCCCATCCAAGTAGCCTTTGGAAAGGGGCATGATCTCAAATGAAACAGTCCGATGCTGTCAAACATGGCAGCGTATCCGAAACAGTGCAGAACTTCTGGAGGCCTTTGAGAGTGACTGCGGATTGGAAGTCAGGCTTATACTGTCATACGGCCTCATCCATTATGTGCAGGGTACTAGCCTAATACAAGCAAAGGCTCGGAGTACAAATCAAAGATGGTCAAGAGCCACTTGTATGCTGTCTATGCCCTAGAGCTGCCAGGTTGCTGTCGCCGGTGCCGGACCTCTCCGAACAATGTGCCAGAAACTCTTTGGCGTTTCAGGCTTGTGGCTTTCAGTCGATTGAAAATTGAAAAGTCGGACTCGCAACGAGAAAACATGGGAGTTTTGGAAAATCAGGTGCCCTGATAAACACACTAACATAGACGGAGCCGTGACATGCGGGAATCCCTACAGTAATTTTCAGAAGCGTACATGTGTTCTTCAACCACATGAGCTCCACAATGCTGACTGCTCTACAACCTGACAGCAAAGTCGCTGAAGCTGTGGGCTCAGGGGAGAAAAAATGAAAATTTTGACCCTTGCAGGGACTCTGTCGGTAACAGGGGTTAGATTTCTAACCCGTGGCTTCAAGGGTCAACGAAAGCAAATGCAGCCCTCGCAGTTAGATGCAGTGGTACCTCTACCTGACGAACTATGAATCCGAGAATCCTAGAATCCTCCAAAGAGAAATCCTGTCACACAGCAAGCCATATGATAATGAAGCTATACATATGCCATCTGCGAAATCTCAAACTCGCAGCCCGCAAAGAGCTGCAGCGGCCTGACGCTCCTCCACGGCTCCCCCACGGCTTGCGACGGGGCGCCGCTGCTTTGGCCGTGCTCGGGGTTCCTGGTCTCACCTCAGGCTGGCCGCCGACAGATTCCGACACCCTACCTATAAACTCTGTACACCCCCTAGACCCCCAAGCCCTGCCATGATCCGGGGACTTCTTGCCCGGGCCAGTGCAGCAACATCCTTCCGGCAAAACCCCAAAGTAGGATAAAGTAGGTAGGTGTCGCGAAGTTTCTGGAACACTGAGATGTCTCGAGAGTTGGTCGACAAATCCAAAGGCCTACAGAGCTGCCGAGTCGCGCAAAGCTTGATCGTGGGCACTTCAGGCTCAGCACAGGATCATACTCGACATACTCGAATTTCCCTTTGCGGAATCTGGGATAATCGGGGGGCGATTTTAGTAGAATTCACCGTTCCAATGCCGGGTTGCTTCTCGAGGAGCTCACGTTTGCCAAGCATGTGAACTCCATGTCGGCTGCCTCCGCTGACGCAGCCTGCAGGCAAACACACCCAGGATCGGACCAAATAATTGCTGGGAAGCGTCGTCCTTCGCGACAGATTTCCGTGTGACCATACCACGCAGTTGCAGAAACAAACGCTCAGAGCTTCAGCCGTCACTGGACACGAATGCTCGAACGATTCAAACAAGGCAATGTCAAACAAGGCAATGGGAAACAGCCACGAGTCTCTTTTGCCCTGGCCTCAGCTGGCTTTGCATCGCTGCTGAGGTGCTGCATGTCCTTGAAGGATGAACCCTACTCTGCCGACCACGCAGGCGCTGCTAATCTAATAAGACCATAAATGGATTCTTGTCTTTTTACCCATCACTGCAGGAGCGCCATCCCGACACGACAGGAGTAAATGAAGGCCATCAAGCCAATGAGTAGGCTGGATAAACATGATCAAGCAATGAGGTGCAAGCCTGTCCTGAAGTAGCCACAGCATTGTCTTAAGTGCATCCGAATGATAGCTCTGACCTTCCATGCAGCCTCCGGTCGTTTCACTTATCACTACTGCCAACACCCATCGCATGTACTATATTCACGATCAGAATCATCGCTATCATCAACATCATCATCATCATCATCATCATCATCATCGTCCTTATCATCATCCTCATCGTCCTCATCATCCCCGTAGTCGTCGAAATCATCGTCATCACTAGCCAGCTCGTCGTGTCTTAACAGGACTTCGCACATGCTGATACGAATAATGGCTGCAATCAACGTCCGGCGGATCTGAAGAAATACAAGCAATGGTCGAAGGACATGATGGGGGGTCTGTGCATACCTTGTGAAGCCGGCCGCGAAAGCTAGGTGAAGGGCTCGAGGCAACATGTAAACTGCACCGTGCAAAAGAACCCTAAGAAGCTTGCGGAGGGCGGGGCACCTTTACTCACAGAACCTTCAAGGAGCAAAACCCGTCTTAGCCGTCGAGATCGCGTTTGCGGTGCGAGGCCGGGGGCTCCCTCAGACCACCCTGCCCGGAAAGCCTTTTCATCCAGTGCCCTGCTAAGGATTGGTACACGACCACTCCCACGGCTTCTTCAAGCTGGCTTTCGTGGCAAGAAGCATGACTCGGATAGCAAGCATGAACTGCCACCAAGGTTCCGTCAGTGATGCGCGCAACTGCTCGGAGCAGGCTTGCAACCTGACATGTTTTTGGGCTTCATAATTAAAGCTCAAGCCTTGCAAAAAATCAAAGCTCCAGTCTTGAGCACATCGCAAATGTCGGGAGCAGCCTTTCGTTTGGATTGCGGGTTGCCGAATGCCCACGCGGAACTTTACGTGAACTCTCACTGCGAAACTAAGCTGCGACAAACCTCATACCCGTGTATGTGCTGTTTTCACCAACGACTGAATGATCTAAACGAAAGTTTCTTCGTAGCAACGAGCCAGATTTTATACCAAGCAATTAAAAAGCTATGAACCCGTGCCTCCCAACCTCTGAACAGCAAACCGGTCGGCAAGCCTTATAACGATGGTAATCTAACAACAATTATCAATAACACCCAAAACCTAAACCCCCAAAACTCTAAAACACTAAACTCCCATGACATCGTGGCACCTGAAAAGCGATGCCAACAGGGCAGCGGCCTCTGCCTGCCAGTGCACTGGCAGTGGTCGGTAAGCCTTATCTGGTAATACTTAACAATCATAGTAATAACTACAGTAACAAAGTAAGACTTAAGAACCATAGTAATGGCTAACCAACAAGAATCAAGAATAGCAAACGTCACAAATAATTACACAAAATATTGCTAGCAATTGTGAGCTTCCGCTACATTTCATCATGCATACGTTGCCCTTATTCAATCCATTGCGCTTCAAATTCCAGGAGGCTCATCCGTGAAATGTTGAAGCTGTCCCGCCATGTTCCTGTCCTCTACACCGCCATGACCAACCTCATAACCTGATAGGCACACCTTTAAGCACTTGATGTCATTTAGCTTATATGCGATAGATACGATCACGTTGCTACACTTCATGTGCCAACACTCGCTATGCTCCAGCAAGGGAATTTGTGCAAATTTCAGCACTCTCCAAGCCTGTACACTCACGGACAGCAAAAAGCACACTGCCGGATACACTGAACATTGGAGCAGTTGCACAATGAGCGGAATAGGTCGAAGTCTATGTATTATCTTACTCCCGTAGACTGTAGTCCTCGTCTGACTGTTCGGTAAGTTCGGTGTACTATCATACAGGTATACTGTATACTGTATACATGCGTTGTATCTAGGACTGTTCTTAGGTTCTAGTGACGTTTGTTGAGGCACACTGATGCGTATCATGGCATGATGCGCTCTTCCCATCGCACCTTGAGCCTTTTGGACTCTCGTAGAGCAGTAACAGTAGCCAAATGGCAAATTACACCTCCATGCGGCTAAGCCTTCTGGGACCTTCCCACCTTCAGCGGCGGCCCAAGCCCTCGTCCCGTCAGCCCGGGGTAGAATGTGTGGCGCATGGCTCGGCATGCGAACAACTTCAGGCTTTCTGGAAATCGAAACAAAAAAAGCTTAAAGAGTTCAAGCCTCCAAGTGAACCGAACGATGTAACTACTGGATATTGGCTGAGGCTGCTTCAAAGTTGGACCGTCGAGACCAATGCAACTTCTGAAGGCAATGCAAGAAAGCCGTGTCTGCCAAGGGCTCAAGAGTGATTGATGCCATACTTGGGATGCTATCTTGGTGGACCGTGGCATCACCAAACTTCACGGCCATGCCACAAGTGAAACTTCGGGCCAATGTGCGTAAATACACCTGCTACTACCCGCCGACCTATCCGCTGGGGCAAAGGAAACGCTTGATGTCGCCTACTGTGGACGATCTGCAGGCGGACCAACTGCTGCCACCTCTCCGTCTCAGTCTCTTTCGATAAGGCCCAGGCTGCCGGAGGACATGAGCCGGACCAGCTATCCAAGGCCTGGGCTTTTGGAAGGACGCAAGCCACAATATGTGTGCAATAGCCACAGGTGTTAACAACACCTTGTTTGTTCATGTTGGTGAAATGCTATACACAACCTTTAGGACCTAGGGTGGGATTGTGCGGTCTGGTAAACCGTTCGAAACCAATGGAATCATCTCACACAGGGTTTGTAAAACCGTAATTTAGAATGCTGTATACTATAAACGGAACTGTCCACTGTCCATCGTGGAAAAGAATTTTGGGGTATTTACAATCGACCGTCGCTTCTAACACAGCTGCAGCCGAAGCACGTCGGACCGGCAAAACCCTCACTGCTGGAATCTCCTGCAAGAACTACCAACATATGGGCGACACAACATGCACGCTCATGCTACATCTGAGATCATCTGAGTCCTTTCGCTGCTGCAGCGACGCCGGAGGAGATCCACTTGGGCCAAGTGACTGCGGCGCTGAGCACATCATCCGTAGATAGGCGACTTAAGGCGGTGTCGAACAAATGTTTCAATGATTATGTACAGCGCAAGCGCTGCTGAAGAATCTGGTCGAGGCTCGGTCAGGGGGTTGCACATTTTGCCCTTTTTGCGTCGGTCGACTTGGCGATTAGAACCGGCGTTCACAAGCACCGAGGAGGCCGATATACCACTCCCATCACTACAGTACTCCTAGCGTTCTGCGCAGCCCTAGAAGTTACGAGTCTGAGGGTTCACATGATAAGTTTGGAGGTTTGTTCGTGCGGAAGCCTTCCATTTAATTTGAAGGGCTCAGCTTCTTCATTGGGAAATCTGATCTTGCGTAGCCTTGGAAGCTAAAAGTCTGAGGGCTCAAACTCTTCATTTAAAGGTCTGCTCAGGCCTTCCAACATTACAGAATCCAAAGTCGCAATGTGCAGAAATTCAGCCCCTCCAGTTGTTAAGCAATACTTCCGCCGTGATCAATTTATGTGCCGCCCTNNCCCCCCCCCCCCCCCCCTCCCGCCCGAGCCTGTCAAAACATGCACCGCAGGCCAAAGCCGCATTTTTTGTCCGCGCATGCGCTCTGACGACGAAAGTCTAGAAGGATGTCTCACTGAGATGTGAAACAAATATGGCTGCACGTTCTGCCGGCAAATGCCCACGACTGAAAGTCAATAAACTCATCCCAAAACTTCAAATTGCTGAATGGGACATTGCGGCAAAACCAACTTCTGAGCACCGCCTGCTGATTCCAAAGTGTGAAGGCGATTTTCGCTTACACACCCTGGCAGGCTTCCAAGGAGCAAAGAAGCCATTCGGGCTGCAGATCACACACACGATTAATTTTTGTCGAAGCTGAGGCCCGGATGCACTTCGTCGCTGTATGCACATGCTAGGACCTGCAAGCATGACAGGGACCTGGATTATTGACTTTCTCCGATGCTCCGCAGTCCTGTATGCACCCACCACCCAAAGCCATCATAAAAACATCTGCGGAGTTATGCAGAGACACCCTCGTGCCTCAATCCAGGGCCCGTCTGGAGTGCACCATCAGAAACATGCTATAACGCAGGGTATCGCAGGGTCACTTGCGCAAGCCTGCAGTGCAGATTGCCAAACCGGACCCACCAGTTCATTCGATTCCAGACCTCTTCAATTTGCAAAACGAAACAGGACGTCTGAAAATTAAGCATCGGCCTGCAGCGTGGCTTTCTCACCTCAGCTCCAGATCGTTGAGCTGCCTCGCAAACAAGGGCCACACTACTGTATGGTCTTGGATCCACTTTTGAATCGGGGTTTGGTTAGCGACTTGTTACCTGCGTACCTACATACGTTACACTACGTTCATGCCTGCATGCTTACTTGCTATATATATATGTATACACATACAT
>CAJNDV010007402.1:3562-28423 GCA_905221635.1 Symbiodinium sp. CCMP2456 | reverse complement strand
GGTACCATATATATATATATATATCCACATGTAAATATGTATATATATATATACTTAAATGTACATACCTACACACACATATGGCCGTATGTACGTATGCATACCTATGCATTTATGTGTCTATGTTTTGTATGTGCGCATGCATGTAAGACTGTAAATAATTGACTGTATGTAAGCCAGCATGTGAGTACGGGAATCTGTATACATGCATCAATGCCACTGTGTGACTGCCATGAAAGTAATGAGCAATGCAATTTAACGTCGTGTTGTGTATGTGGTGTCATGTAATGTATGTATGTATGTATCTGAAAGCACGCGCACGCGCAACATCTGCCATGGTGCATACTGCATAGCTCGCCAACTCATACATAAATACCTACAACGTACTAGTTACAGGCACGACATACAGCACACGGCATGTGTCCAGACAGTGAGGCAAATGCGTGCACACATACGGACTAAAAAATAAATGGACATCATACGTAACAGAACATGGCATACACAACATGCATGGCACGCGCAACAACGTCGCACCCATACATGATGCACCATACAGTACATACATTGCATTGCATGCATTACATGCACTACGTAAAGCACCGACAGTACATACAGTACATACCTGCACCTACATGCACATACATGAGAAACATGAGACATATATCTTTACATTAAATTGTAAGAGCCTTAGCATACATTGCAATGCGTGAGTTTGTGCATTGGGACAGAATACATTCGTGCAGGTACACACTCATACACACGTAGGTGCGTACGAATGTATGTACATAAATACATACATGTATTCATACATGCACACATACAGACATACATACTCCGACTTGTACTTACATGCACACCGCATACATATAGACATACGGCCGTACATGCACATCTTCATACAGGCATACACTAGCATACACATACACCCACAAACGCATGCATACATATGCACATGCGTACAGCAAACCCACATATACATCCGTACATACTCACTTGTTGCCCTCGTTCCGTGCGCTGCCCGCAGCCCACAGAGTTCAAAGCGGAGAGTCCCTGAATATCATCAAACAGCCCAGTCAGCAGAGACCCCACGACGGCCTTGCCAGGATTTGTCCAGGAAACTGCTGGCAAAACTTCCAGCTGTCGAGAAATGAGTGGGGAGAGAAGTATAGTGACGGCAGCCCCTGCTAGCCTCTCCAGTTCCTTGATCTGATCCGCCAATTGGGCCTTGCATGGTGCGAACGTGCAGGCTCAGCAAAAGGGCTCCATTCCCCCAAGATTCAAGCCGAGGATATGAGTTGTTTCCCCGTGGGAACAATGCCCTGCACTGAGTGCTTGGCCCTTTTATTGGCAACCTCAGCCTGCTCAGCCTGCTTCTTCCTGCGAAGTGCAAGGAGAGTTTTCGACAGCTCAGACACATGAACAGCGCGCGTGCGCTCGTTGCGGCAGCACTTACCCGGTGCCACTTGTCCGTCCACTGTCCTTGCTCCTGACTCAGACACAGTCGGGAAGTATCTGGCACGGGTTGATTGAGCGAAGCTGACTTGCATCGCTGATGCTGCACACAACCTAACCACACCGTACCAAAATGCCACACATAGCTGGACATGACCCGTGAGCTCTCGGCAACAACTCTTGCTCGGCAAGCTTGCCAAGTTCCTGCCGCTTCGCCCTCAGCGAGCCCAGGATGTGCTATGATCCAAGACCGCCTATTAGGGGGCGTCCTCGTCCTCTGTCTCCGAGCCCTAAACCCAAGCCAATGAGCCGTTTCTCGAGGCGCCGGCTTCAGATCCTTCTCCTGCCGCCTTGCAGCAGAGCAAATTCAACTTACAGCCAACTCCTGAAAATGCTGATCAAGGGGGACCCTGTGATTAAACAGAACTGCGCATATGTCATATGTAGCATCCAGCACCGAAAGACTTGCCTACCTATGCTGAAAGTGTTCAACACAACACATCGAAACAACACCGGCAGCAATTTCAACGCAACTACTACCGCTAGTAGTTGCTTGCAGCTGCTACTGTTGCCACTGCAACCGTGCTGCTAGTACTGTTGCCACATGTCTACCACTGGTCCAATTTACTACTCGATCTTGCCTGATTTCACTGGCAGGCCGGACGCCACTGCCGGGGATGATCTTCGTGAGCGACTCCTAATCAGCCACGCGCTCGCACACCTACTAACTAACTTTTGTCACTGACTGGACAAACCTGCTAGACCCAAGACCCTATAGACGACAGAATAGACGTCCTGACATCGTTCCCTTCCTGCAAGACTAGGATGGGCATACTGAGGGTGGCACGTTGCAACGAACCAGGAATTTCTTCTGAATCCGCTTGAGGGTCTGATACTGCGCTGTGTCCTGGCTCCGCATTTCCCGATTAGGTCACGGCGCATGAAAAGCCCTCTCTCATCCATTCAGCATGCGTTGTGCTATATCGCAAAGCGAACGGCGGCCTTGTTTTGCGGATTCATGGCTGGGAAGCCTCTAAGCCTATGGCGGGCGAAGCCCCAGATTTCGAGCCCGACTGCGGAGCTGGGAGCAGCTGGGGATTTGTGTCGTGCAGCTGCCCTCTTGGGGTCGTGTGGAACCGCATGCCAAGCTGGAGGCGCGCCGATGCACCGAATTTTTTGACGCGCGCATGTCAAATCCAAGCATAGAGCCGGAAAACCGAGGATAAGCTGCGCCCGACTTGGCACATGGCCAACAGCCAGCTGCGTCGACAACCTTTCACCATCCCGATGAATCTATCTGTCAAACAGCAACAAACTCGGCAAGCACCTTGCAAGCAGATGCATTGGAGCGCAGCCGGACCTGCCTGGCGGAGGCTTGTCCACCAAGTCGTATCTCAAGACCAGCATGGGCACCGGAGCACCCAAGCTGTCGTTTGCGAGGCCTTCAACGGGCATGCAAAATCCTCTCGGCGGTCCGGGTTATATCAACCAAGTTTTTACCGGTGGCCCACGCCTCGGTGCAGCAGCCCACTATCCAGGACAAGCGCATCCCCGGCAGACCAAACCTGCGTAGGTTCTGGAGAGTCTGGCGGCATGGTATGAGCCAAGCCAATTGACCCAACAAATTCTGATTCTGACTTGAGGCAATTGACTACCTCTGATCAACAACTAACTACATACATACGTACATACATACATGCATGCGTACATACATACATACATACATACATACATACATACATACATACATAAATACATAAGGTACATACATGCATGCATACATACAGACATGTGTACATACATACATACATACATACATACAAACATACATACATACATACATACATACATACATACATACATCATACTTACACACCTACCTACTTCCTTGCTTACCTATACTTAATTACTTACTTAACTTACTTACATATGAATGTTTACATGCATATGCATAATTGGTTCTGTGTGTGCATATAATTACGTAAAGAGGACATGCCCAGGTAACCGTACATTTACATGTGCATTAGCCTATGCATTTGCATGTGCATTTCCATGCCCAGAACGAACACATACGTACATACTGCATACATGCAACCATGCACGCATACAAGTTCTACACGCATTACATACATACCTACGTGCGTACACGCAGACCGGAAATAATGGCATTTTTTCCCTCCCGCCTGGCTAGGAAAGATATGCCATAGAGTACATACCTTACATACATACATACATACATACATACATACATACATACATACATACACATACACATACGCACATACGTAGATGTAGTTGTGTGCGTCTGTGGTTCTGTAATGCCATACACATAGAGAAGACAAGCAGACAGACGCACAAACATGCAAACATGCATACAACAACAAGCCTATGCTCATACATGGCTGCATGCCTCCCTGCCTGCCGTGCGTGCCTGCGTGCATCCATCAATACATTTTTCGACCCATCACACGTGAACTGTTAAACCTGTCCCCCACCCCAGACTCCTAATCTGAATGCAGCATGTTTGTGACTGTTTGAACCCTACAGAACACCCCAAGGTCAAACCAAGCCATCGCAACCCGCCAGCACAAAACTACCTGCCAGACACCACTGAACCTTTGACCATGGTGCCCAGCACTACCACGCCGACTTCGTTTCGGCATCTCTGATATTCAAAGGATAAGTGGCTACCTTAGAGCTTCCTTACAAAGAGTTCTGCTGTTTTAGCATGCGTCCTTTAGTGCCATGCCGGGATTTCTTCCCCTTCTGTTGTGATGAAGGGTTCAAACCGGCAAGACAAACGGGGGATTGTGGAAAACAGCGGACACTTTGCATGCAGTATTGAATACTGGCCAAAACAGTGTTACCAGTGATGGCGGATCGGCTACAGGTAGCTACATGCACGATGACAGATTCCAGGAAGAAGTGGCCGAAGTCACAAATACGGGAAGTAAAGTAACACTTCAATAGACTCTGCGCGAAACCTTTAACAGGGATCATGTAGTTGGCGCCCCCTCGCTTGAATGCTTAAAACGCTAACGGTTTTCATTACTTTCCAGCTGAATGATTGAAATTTACGGAGAACCAGGGTGGCCATGTGCCGGAACAATTTGTGCAACGAAGGGCATTGCTTCCTCAACCTTTTCGAGTCGGCACTCTCCCCAAACTTGTCAGTCTTTCCACGTTTTCCTGCAACTTAAACCTATCGCACCCGGTTTTGCATGTCTGAGGAATTCATTCCGCTATGGCAGTGAAACACGGCCCCCGCAGCTTTGTTCTGAAGCACCTTCGGCATACTTTAGCCACTAGTCGTGGCGATAAAGCCGGGCCTTGTTTCTACAGATACGGAGCACGGCATTTGTTGACAGGAAAGTGGAATCTTGTTTCTGGAGCAAGATGACCTTTTTTGCTGCAGGCCCAAACCAGCACAGGACATTCAGCAGTCGCGGCCAAGTCTGGCAAGCTGCAAGCAACAGGAATTGCTAATGAGACTCGGTTTGGTGGAATGCCCCACGGGGCCATTCTACACCACATGCCTTGGCGTGTTTTTCTTTCATTGATGTTTTAAATTTAATATAAGTAGTTGGTTTGTGTTCTTTCCAAAAAGTGAAACGTGTTCATTTGATGGAGCTTCTTATACAGTTGGAAATGAAACGCGTTCTCATCGAAAGTACGTTGTTGCCATGTTACGCCATCCGCCGCGGAGAAGAGAAAGCACAACAAGTAGAACATTGAGGAGAGCTGCCCTGACAACGAAACACGCTTCGAGATGAAACCCGTGAAAGCTTTGCGAGGTCACGTGTCTGGCCTAGTTCGGGCACTGCCAGGATCGAAGATGGCAACTGACTTGTGAGGCCCTGGCCGTGGCTCCCAGTCCCGGCTCGCCCACCCCGCCGTAGCCCCAAACCCGACGTTTTGTGGTTTGGCCTGCATCAAGAGCCCCCGACCGCCCAGTATCCTGAGGTTGTTGCCAATCAAAAGAAGCGATGTGCTCGTTTGGATCCACGGAGGCCCAAAGACCCAGCATCATGAGCATTGGTCAGGGCTGTTGCCAACCCAAACTGCAATTTTGGTGGTTTGGGTCACATTAAACTTCCAAATCCAGCATTGTGAGCATCAGCCCCCCAGCCGACTCACCCGTGAACCCCCCCTCCCACGCAGTCCTTCAGGCTTATAATTGTCAACTTCACTACGAAGTCTTCTTCCCACTTTGAGGATGAAAGGTATTCTGCTCCGCAGAAGAATGAAAACATATCTTCAAATGGAACCCGCTAAATGCATGGAGTCTTACAAGAGCCCTTTAAGAGATTTGCTGGTTTTCAGCCTCCCATCCCCGTTCGAGCCTCAGCACCTCCAGCGGTCTTCACTGTGCCGTGCGTGGCGCAAAGGCTGCGGAAGCAGTCCCGGCATCTCTCGTGGAGGCCACGTCGGTAGTCCTGAAGGAGGGAGTGGGAGTGCCGAATGTACGGGGGCCTTGACAAGAGTCATTGAATGGGGCTCTTTGGGCCGAATATGGTGCAAAGGATGATTATTCCGGCCCCTGTGGCCCTATGGTGAGCAGCTGTCGCTGTTTCGAGGACCAAGAGAGTTGTCGTCAGGATTCTGCTTACATGTATGAGTTTCACTTCCGCTCCAGCAACAGTTAAAAAACAGAAGCAGGTCTAAAGTATGGCGCCTTTGAGCTGCATGGCGAGTCTGGCCTTTCCGGAATATCTGGCACCATAAGATTGGCAAAAGTCGAGCTTATTCAATGGCTTATTCTTGGGGAACCGATGGTCGCGAGATGACTGGCTCAAGCCTCCTGCGTGTAAGTTCAGTGCACGGTCCGTGAGGGCTTGGAAAACGGTACTGCTGCTGCTGGTGCTGATGCTGCTGATGCCGCGGGAGGCGGAAGGCTTTTTTGGACACTCACACTCGGACGAAGCCAGTCACGGTCTGCTCGATCCAACACTCGAAAGACAAATAGCTTAGAGGGTCGATTCACCTGTAGGAGCGTCCCTCCTCGTGCATTAGCAGCCCTCTGAAGCTGGAAATCATCTGAACGGCCACACATCCAAGAGTCAAACGGAAGAACTCCACACATCTTTTGCAGCTTCGGCTCGTGCAGCGCATGTGTCCCGGGTAGTAACTCCTGCGGACCCCGATCTGCTGCCACATTCTGAAGGGGCAGGAAGACGGAGAGTCCTGGAGGACATGCAAGGGTCCACCGTGAGGTTGGGTTTGAGTGCTGGCATTTGAGCAGCACTTGGCTCTTGCTCCGACCGTGGGCACCCAAGCTTCTTGCACACACTTGTCTGCACAGCCATTAATTCATCTTCAAGCATCAGTGCAGCGAAAAGGACAAATACGATCATTCCGACGTTAGACTAGAGTAAGAGCAACAGGAGCCTCATGGTTTCATATCTCTTTTACACAGCCAGGGCAAACAGGAGGGGATTTGTTGCATGTGTGAGTCAGGAAGACGGCGAAGCAAAAGCCAGCTTTCAAGGTGATGAGGTCGCAACCTGTGTTCCAGTAGAGTGGCTTGCAGAACAAGCTGCTCTTGATGCATTTGCGCCTGGATTTCTGGTCCGAGTGAAGGGCCCTGTTGGGTGCAAGCTCAAGTTCAAAGCTCCGCAGCCTGAACTTCCAAGTCTCCGAAGGCTATGTTAGGTGAAGTAGTGTGGCACCACGCATTGACTTGATAGTGACATGCACGAAGATTCACACTCGCCTCAACTTCGGATGCTCGAGCTTATCTTCCCTTGCTGATATGGTATCCTTTGGTGTGCAGCTGGATTCCGCGCATGTGCTGCGTGAGTAAGTACCGAAGGAGGGCAGAGGCAGCTGTCCTCGTCCTGATGCGGCATCCATATGCCACTGCTGAACCTCGGCAAATGGATCGGCGATCACCAGCTGCGCCTCAGAAAGGAAGACTCGCCGGCCAGCCATGTCCTGTCACGTCGCGGACCGTCGGGGATGATGCCGAGAGCCCTAGACTTGTCTCTACAAGCTTCCAGGGTTTCTAGGCATTGCCACGCTGAAATTCATAAGTCAACTTCCCGCCAAGTCCACACTCTGGAGTGAAGTACGTGCGATACTCCAGACCTACGGCTGCAGAAAATTTTGCAACGCCGTTTATGTGAATGATGAAAGCCTCGCCTGGATCTCGAAGTGCTTGTGAACCAGAGGTGCGAGTGATGCATGCGGTGAGATAGCAGCAGTCTCATACTCCGGAGAGCCTGTCTGTCGGGGTGCACAGTCTTGAAAGACCGGTGACCGGAGCACGTGCTCTTGTGGGACACATGGACGGCATATGAGGCATAGCCTGGAATTTGCAACTTTGGTAAGCCTCGCAACAGCAGATGCAGCCGACCGAAGGTGTAGCGGCCCATGGACACGTTTGGATCATGCTGCTGCCTCGGCTTGCACCCGCAATGTGCGGCACGGCGTCAGCAACAACATAGGCACAGGCACCCTCAAGACTTGCGAATCAGAATTACGAAGGACCTCCCGAAGATCTGCAAACCGAACAGCGGCTGAGCTGCACCCACAGACCAACTTCTGCTGCTCGGCGGGCCGGTGCAAACTCCCTGGGCCTGGTCTCGAGTGAGCTGTGGGGCTTACACATTCGTGCCTTGGGATGCATGTTTTAACATTTGCTCTGTGTTGCTGTCTGAGGTGCTATAACCACACTAATCTATATGCGCTATGCTATGCGAGGCGACGCACTCTTGGTCTTGGAGCTATTGGATCTTTGTGGTGATGTGCGAGGTGCTTTCGATTGTGCTCCTCTGTGCACACAGTGTGGACACATGTACTCAGGTTCGGGCAGAGCTAGAACGAAGCTTCACTCGCAGTCCCGATTTCAGTTCACAGGAAGCCGCAAGAACCAGTTCGAATCTCTCCAAATCCTGTCTCGTTGACTGTTGGATAATCGGCGGGGCGGGGACGTGTCAAGTTTTCTTCGAATCATCCAAGGGACCCAGGATGGCCTCCCAGCCCGAAGGCTCTGCGAAGGCTGAGGACGTCCTCCGGTTGCAGGATGATTCCATACCGGACAGAAACAACAAATTGGGAGCACTTCTGCTCTGCAAGCCACCACTGTGCAGCTGTTCGCCGGTAAGCATGCCGAAAGCAGATCGTTTCAGGACAGGAGACACCAGTGACCTCGGGCGTCAGCAGCCCACGCAGCAGCACGCAGCCCCACTTCTCCAAAGCCTGAAAGGTGCGAGTTCTTTTATCATCACCCGAGGAGCCCCAAGACTTCAAGTCTAAGAAAGCCTTCTCGCTCTTCTCCAGCAAGTCCAGGTCCCAGGAGGCGGGAGTCGTCGCTTCGCCTGTCAGGAGCTCAGTTTTGTGATCTTTAGGCGGGGCCTCTCCTCAAACCAGCGGATGAGTTCAACGGACCCTGCTGTGAGAGGCTGTCGTGCTGAAGTCCAGAGAATGCAAATGGAGGCAATGCTCAGCTTGAGCCAGCGAGCACACAAAGAAGCGCCAGATCACCTCTGTTTCCTGCTCGCTTTTCATGCGCTGCTGAGCCTGTAAGATTTGGATGACCCCACGGCCCAAGCTCAGGATATCATCCCAGGTGTTGTACACAGCATAGGAAAGGCGAATGAAATTTCCGCAGGACCCGAAACTGCCGACAGCCGCCTCAACGCTGAAGTCTTCTCTGAGAATCGTTCGCACACTCCGCCTCTCTTTTGTGTCGGATGTGGGAAGACCGGGGAGATCCTGCGCTCCTACGTCTAATTCCCGCGGGAGTTCCACCATCATCAAAGCGCATACCAGCTCGGGATCTGGCAAACTGTCCGATGTCCCCCAAAGCGAGGAGAGGTACGTGCCGGCCTCAAGGATCCTGGCTTTCGAGAAGGCTGCCGGACCAAGACCATCCGGGCTCCGCCAAGTCTGGAAGAATCGAGCTGCCGCCGGCACACTGAGCAGGGCACTGTAATCACGAGTTCCGGCCCAAAGGCATTCCTCTTGCAAGCCCTTGCCGTAGAACCAGCTGATCATCGGATGGGAGGTTTGAGACATTAGCTCCGCGTTTTTGGCATACACCACCGTGGCGGTCGGAGGTGCAAAAGCCCACTTGTGCAAATTTGCAAACCACCAGTGAGGTTTCAATTCACTGGGCAAGCCCTCGAATTGCTGTACCACGTCCAAACCCTCTACTGCAAATGCATGCGCGGCATCGATGCAGACTTCGCCCAAAGACAATTGCGCCTCTGATTGCTCAGCATGTAAATCCGTACTCAGGAGGACCCCAATTTCCCGCAGCATCTCTGCAACAGGCAATACAAATGCGGGCTGTGAGGACACGTAGTCCAAGAAAAAGTACAATTTGCACTCTCTTTGCACTGGCCGATGTTTTTCGAATATTTGCTTGCCATCTTTCACTGCCTGCCCAATGATGCACCTGATCTGCTTCTGAAGGCTGCGTCGAAATCGCTCCACTATTAAACCAGAGGATTTCGGAAAAGATCCGTGCTCCTCGAAGATGCTGAGTGTGTAAAGCTGCCCACCTATGCGTGGATCGTTGCAACAGTGCTCTTGGAGGCACATCCTGCAGGCACCGTAGACGCAGTCAAGAACAAAAACTACGTCGCCTGGGCTTATCAGCTTGGACCAGCGGTGTGCAATCATGGCCGTTGCAGCACACGCATTTTCTATCAATGCCACTTGCTGAGGCAGGACGTTGTCACTGCTGATCAAGGGGATGCAACTGGCTGAGGCAAGTCGAAGATCTGCGAAGAGCTCTCCTCGAAAGAACATGTCATCGGGCCGCTCGGCCCAGCGCTGCTGGTACTGCCGCTGCCGCTGCAGGACAGAGGCGGGAGCAGCACCGAAAGAGCCATGGTTCAGGCGCCCAGCAGGCTTGTGCGCGAAATCACGTCGGAGGGAATGCAGGCCAGGATGGCCAGGCGCCTCCTCAAGCTCCTGCCCCTCCGCATCAAGACCTTGCTGACCATAGCCGCCAGCTGTCGTCATTGTCGAACACTTGCTGCTGCTGAGGCGAACTGGGTGCAGCTAAAGGGGGAACGCAAGAAGATACACCTACTTGGAGCCATCAAACATCGCTGGCAATGAGCAACCACCCGAAATTCTCCGAAACTGCATTAGTCTGCTATTGGTGGCAACCCGGAAGGCTCTCGCTTCAACCTTCCATCCTCTGATAAGTACCTATGCAGAGCTGGATGCTTCGCCAAGAACCCATGACATGAGGTGGAAGCGAGATTCCTCGTATGAGGATGCAGGGATTCGAGAGCTTCGGGCGTAGGGCTTAAGAACCAGTAGCGACAGTTCTGCCGGATGGACCCAAGAAGCAGATGTATGCATCCGTGTTTGTATATAAAATACAACAGCATAAAACATGGGAGCGCCGGCGAGGGCGAGAGACATGTGAACACACACATACACTGCACTTTCATTCATATATTTAGCACCGATGCGAACACTTGCTACCATCTATTTTGTTATCTCGCAACTCGCACAAGGCAGGCAAGGCTTCACAACGACAACGTCTGATTTAGTTTCTGCCTACGGTACAGCCTGTGTTTGTGAAGAAGTACGCATACAGGCTCCTCCCCACGCATGCCCACACACACAGACATTCACAGAGTCTAAACATAAACTTGCAGTACCTATGCCACACCTTTGCCACAACATATTTATTTTCATATATATATATATATACACATATATATATATATACATATATGCACGTGCGTGTACGTATATATATATATATGTATATATATATACATATATATATTTATTTATGTATATTCCGGTATATATGTGTGTATTTGCATATGTTCAGATACATACATACATATAAATATATTCGTATAAACAAAAAAGTGTGCATGTGTATGTATAAATATATACACACATACATACATACATACATACATACATACATACATTTTTACGTACTTACATACTCACATACGGACATGCATGCATGCATGCATGCATGCACATACATATGTATGTACGTATGTGTGTATGTATGCCTATTTCCACCTGTCTGTATACACGTGTTCAAGGGTATTTCGTGTATGCATGCATGTCCTTCTCTATAATGTATGTACGATATATTCGCGGGCACTGTAAGTATTACCACGTATAGTGACCCAAAACTTGGGTGTGTACAAATATGAACGCACATTGTCAGTGAATCCGCGAGAGTTGCAAGCATGTTTATCGTGTTGTTGCAGCTGCCCGTCGAGTTTCCGGCCTGCTTTGGATCTGCTTGTTGGCAAGTATGATGGCACGAGAACACCAATGTCCACCCCCTGCGCATCGCTGGTCAAGCGCCGGCCTCGACAAACAATGTCTGGTCTGCAGTCGGAAGTATGTGTCTTAAAGCAATTCATAGAAGCCCTGTGAAAGCCGGATGGTGGATCGCCTGCTCAAAGTCGAACACCGGCTCGCAGCGATTTCTAGCACGACTGATGTCTACTAGCACCTTGCGGTTTAACGTTCCTCCTGGCAGAGAAAGGTGCGAGCTGCGTTGCGAAATGTAATCCAAGTCAATTTGGGACAAGTGTTGATTGACACAACAGTGAAGATGGCAAGGAAGTCGCTAACCTATCCAAACAGTACTTATAAGAGGCGATTTGCAGACCCAATCGTCTGTACAAGTCACAAGTGAGCAGCGCAATACACATTCGGCAAACTTGTGGTTCAATTGCGTACATGCATGTACTAGCAACGGATCTAGAACTTACCAACAGAAGACCTCCTGACTTGCCAGGATATGCAGAGCTGGGTTGCCCAAAATGTGGTTCGCTTGTTTGGGTCCTTGTGCCCAACCGCCAAAAGACTTCAGACCTCGAAGAATTCAGGATAAAGGGGAAGGGAACAAGATTTATAAACTGAAAACTCATACAACCTGCATACAACATAATGCAGTATACTTGCATAGCATGCAGTTTAGTTCAAGACAGTGTAGAAGTAAAGCAAGATCACGTAATCTTCATGTAAGATCGTAAGGCAACCTAATACCAATACAACATAACATGATGCAGCAGAGTGTAATTTGCTTGCGTAAATATATGCATATGTATATGTACATATCATGTATATAATGTAGTCTTGACATCACACTGGATCCGAGCCTCCCCAAAGATCAATCAGCCCTGAAAAGCTGACGCTTTCAGCAAGTGAGTGTGATGAAATGGTCAGAAATTTGCGAAATCCGGTGCCTCGGAGCTTCTGAGATTCTGATTGGAAAGTAAAGTAAGGGTTGCCGCAAAAAAAAAAAAACTTGATACTGGAAGAACAGTTGATGAAGGAATGAACCAAAGCCAAGGGAACCATGGAAACCAGACTGATGGGGCAACCCAAAAAAACATGAACGAAGATTCTTCAGCGACTGGCCGTCGTAATGCGGACATCGCTTGCTTTCAATTATACACCACGAGGCCACTATGCCAGCAAACATCAATGTCTCGGCCGACCGCCATCCCGGAATCCGCACCGCGACACGACATCGAGTGCCCGCTGATCCCATGCAGTATATAATATGAGGCAACTGTTCTACTGCAATATGACTGAATGTCTGAATATATCATGATACAACTGCAAACGTAATGTAATGCAATAGGGGGAAGTTGACGGCTTAATACAATGAAATGTCAAGTCTGGAGCTCCCAGCCGAAGAGAGTCGCCCTTTCCCGGGCCAAGAGATTTGGATCGAAGTAGCCCCGCTCCTCGTCACTGGGACATTCCAAGCTAGGTTCCCCTTTGAAGACCGCTGGTCTCTACAGCACTCAGAACTAGTATAGGTCTTCGAACTTCTCTGAAACAGGTATCTTCCAGCAAAACCTGCTCCACATTGTGCAAGAACGCTTCTTTGTGCTGCCCAGATGTTGAAAGAAAAATGTGGGACATCCAGCAGTTTCGATTCCGTGTCTCTTCCGCCAAAGTCTCAAAGCTGCACCTCAATCATAAGACTACCTGCACAGATGATGCCGGTGTTCTCATGAGGAAAGGGTTTGCTGCATTTACCCGGATCGAACACAGTGGGTTCACTTCACATCACCATCCGCATCATCATCCCCAGCATCTTTCGCATTGGCACGCCATTTTCGACTGCTGCCCTGAAGCAGTTCTAGCGATCTGCGTGAAAGCGGTCACCCCAACCAGTCCTTCCAGACCTTCACCAGTTCGTCCTCCTTTCTGCGGAGGTCAGCTCGCGTCAGACCCTGGGCCTCAGCGTCCCGATGCGAGCACCCTAACTTCGCGCACCCTCTGCATGCATGCTCGTGCAGATGTCAACCCGCGTACATGAAAAAAACCCATGGACCCGTATAGCCTGTATAGTTGTTCACAAGCAGACATACACATACTTGCACATGTAAATGCACATATGCACATGTGGATGCAATTGGATGCATACACACAGACACACACTAAATGTGTGTATGTATATATATATATATGCATATATGCATATATGCATGTATGCATGTATGCATGTATGTATGTACGTATGTAGGTATGTATGTATGTATGCATGTATGTATGTAAGAGACCACAAATCAGAAATGTCTTTGTGTATATATATATATATATATGTATATGTACACCCACACATACATACATATATATATATATGTATGTATGTACATGCATACATACTCATAGGCCATAGGTGTATAGAAGGTGAGAGAAAGAGAGGGAGAGAGAGACAGAGAGAGCGAGAGAGAGTGGGAGAGAGAGAGAGAGAGACTGTGTGCGAGCGCACGTACTTTCTTACTTGCATACATCACACACTGCGTTAAAGCTTCCATTCCTTCCTCTAAGCACTGCCAAACTTGGTCCCTTGACCCAGACAACACTTCAAGAGCAAGGCGTGCAGCTCTTCAAGCTGGAGCTCCAACGGGCGAAGCCTGCGCTCGAAACAAACAGACAAACAAATGTTCATCTGATACAGTATGTATACTTGCGGAGCTGCGCAGGAGGAAGGACGGCCGAGTCACCGGAATCAGGATTTCGGTGCCCTCTCGGTGCTGGCAGCACCTCACCAAAGGGGCCCTCGACATTGCGCCTGGAAGCAGCCCGCCAGAAGTCCTCCTCGTTGAGCGCATTCCTAGCCTGCGATGGAAGCGAACTTGCACCATGGGGTTTGGTGCGACTTGTCGTTTGCTCTGGCTCTTTGGAGTCCAACAAGAAGAGTCCTTGACTGCTGGACTGACATCTTGCATCTGTTGGGGGTTCCGTGCAGTGCCTTTGAGAAGCTTTTCGCACCTTGGCCGTGTGCAGCTTGCTGCCACGTGGGGGCAGTCTTGCTGTAGCATCAAACGATGTCGCAAATTAATATAAAACACATTATGGACCATGGAAATAGACGTAAATGTCCCGCAGAACTGCCTCTCACGCACCCTGCCTGTGGATGAAATTCCAGTAACAGTAGCCGCGGTCGTAGTCGTCGAGGTTGTATAATTAAGGGGGACGAACAATCGGGGCAACACTAGCAACACCAGTCATGGCTGTCACAGTAGTACCGCCCAGTCACGGACACTTGCTTGTAAACAGTACTCGAACACGACATATGCAACTAAGACCGCAGACTCTACCGAAATGTCTTCAAGTTGGAACATGTACAGTTACAAGCTTGCAGGTTCAGTTCTTCACATCACGACTGTGAAGCAGCCAAGGACGCTGCGCAGAGATCCGCCACTGATGCAGAGGCAGTCGAAGCAGAAGATTTTGAAGCCTGTTGGAGAAGCAGGGTCCCGTGATGCAAGAGGGGTGTGGGGCAGGGACTTCTCCGATGCCGACGCGATGCACTGCAGACGGGACGTGAGCTCCCTCAACCAGCAAAGACTAGTGCCATGTGGGTGCGAACAAGGAAACCAAAAGCCCCTGACTACTGAGCCCTCAGCGCCCGCATTGTTTCTGACCTGCACGTTGATTTGCGCAACTCTCGTTACTTTGCTTTGTATTGCCTTTTCCGAAGGCGTTTGCTATGCACTCGGCATGATGGGGCCAAATCCAGAAAGTAGCCCAGCATGACGAAATGTCTCAAGCTTTCATGCTTTCTGAGTGCAAGGCGTCAACGGATACCTCCTTCCAAAAGTCGATCGGTGTCTCGTGCTGCAGCCTCGAGCACTATTTTACATGCGACTGGCAGGCGGAAAGCAGCGGTAAGCTGCGTACAGCAATGCCGAATGACCATCAAGGAAATGAAGATCTCATGGTAAGAATGAAGCCTGCAGTTGAGAGGGCTCGTGATGATTAGCTGGCAACCCCTGGCTGCCTTGGCTCTTGGCCTTATGGCTTCGTGAGCAACTTTTTGGGGGGTCATAGCACGGCGAAAACGCACATGCAGCACCCGCAGTCACATCACATATTCACAGAAACATAGTTATTATAAAGACTATAAACACGCGTGAGCATCCATACATGCATGCAAGCGTCAAAGCTCCTTGGACGAGGGCGGGGGGCTGTTCTTTTCTTCAGGTGTAGAGACATTTGCGTTTCAATCGGTTGAGTTGTCCGTAGCATTCACTACGTGCAACTTCTGCAAACCTCCACAGGTGCCGAGCGCCTGGCATCTTCTTCACCTCTCGAAGGCCAAGGGCCAAGCCCACGCCGCCAGCTGCCGCCGCTGCCTGCAAGCGGCTGAGTGGCTGTCATGAGCACAGTAATGGTTCGTGATGATTGCATCTTCTATAGTTCCCGGTATCGCTCGTAGAAAGTGGTGATTGTCATAGCTACGGCAGCAGAGGAGCACCAGCAGTACTGGTACGAAGAGCAAAAAGAGAAGTGGTATCAGCTTTTTTTGTGTGGTGCCAGGTCTTCTGCCGGCTAGAAATTGCATGTAATTGGTCTTGAATGCAGTCCCCGTCGTGGTAGTAGCAGCACCAGCAGCAGGCATTGGATCCAGTAGCAGTGTAAAAGGACTCGCCGCAGCATTTGTTGGTAGTCGCCGCCCTTGTCGTGGTAGTGGTAATTGCAGCGGAGATGGTAGCGGTAGAGGTGGCAGCGGAAAGGTCTTGGCTGCCTCTGATCGCAGTAGTCGCAGTCGCAGCCGTAGCCGTGGTGGTAGGCGGGGCCCCCTGAAACACTTGGTGGAAGTAGCGGTAGAAACTGTAGTCCCATTACCAGCATTGGTAGTCGTCGTCGTCGTCGTCGTGGTGATAGTCGTTGCAGCAGCAGCAGCAGTGGAGGCTTCGGGGCAGGCCGGGCTTCAACGCACTGTTTCTGGGTGTCTTTATCGGTCAGGAAAGTTAGACAAAGCTCAGCCACGTTCCTCTATCCAGAAGCTTCAGATCACTAGTGTCTCTGTTCCGTCGCAAACAAGACCCTCTCGAACTCTGAGTTCTTACAGTTTCAGCAGTGCAGCGACAGACCGTGGACTTAGTCTTTTTTTGCTTTGATGTGACACAACTTCTTTGAAGTGGGGGTCATGATAAGCGGCGACCTAGTAAGCGTAAATTATAAGAGGACTCAACAAGCACCAAAGCACGACATTGTGGGACTTCTGTTCATGCTTGCCACTGCACTACGTCATACCACCGCGTCATGCTCACACACCGGTGCAACCACCAAAGTACGTCTATAACACTGCTATACACTGCTCTTATGTATTCATATGGGTGATCATGCAATTGCACGCCACTGCGACAACAGAAGGTCATGGATCTAATCAACCCAGACTTTTCACAACAGGCCCAAAAAACAATTCAGATGCAGGCGGTCATGGGTGCAAGTTTGTGCACTACAACGCTTCTTACGCCGAGCTTGGAATCCATTTGGCAGGGATTTTCGACCTGCCCATTGACTATCAGAATTAGGCAGGCTAACCTGCACTATCGAGTATGCTGTTGCATGTCTGCTGACCCGGAACATTGCAAACTCAGCCGATGAACCTCACACCCCGCTTTGATGTGAAGTCCGTGACACGACCAAGGACACTTAGGCGCGCACCGCGCCCTTTGCGGCTACGACAGCAGCTCTCTGCAGGGCAGGATTCGCCTGCTCCCGGAGCACTGCTTGTTCATGTGGCTCGGTCTGGCCCAGGAGACTCAGAATATTCAGCATATTCAAGGCTACTGCATAGCCTAAGTTCGCATACGGTATCTTGCCATGGTGCAGTTTCTGCGGTTGGCTGCTTTGGACACGACTCACGAAACAAGCTTTCTCCCGAAGAGAAGGACTGATGCGCACAAGGTCTAGCCGGGGCCAAGCCGCAAAATAGGTTAAACAACTGAAGCCACCGCTAGACTCGAGCTGATTCGAGCTGGACCCCCACATCCTGGCCCCCATGCCCACCGACAGCAGCCGCCGGGCGGTGGCCATGTGACTTGCCATCACGCACACAAGGAAAGGTTTCCGGTCTAATTGCGATCCGCAGGTGACTGTCTGCTTGACCACGAGGTGCGGTTTCACTTGCAGTTCGAACAAGCTATCCAGCTTGTGTAGCTGCAGCTGCAACTTAGGTTCTAAGCCTCTAAGCGCGCACAGAGTACAGGCTCAATGCCGTGGTCACTGTGAAACCGTCTTTGAAGAGACCGACGGTCATGTGTGCAGTATTGCGCTGTCATATGTGATCTCGTGAGGTGCAACTCCGGCGAGATCAGACGGGGCATGCACCACCCCGTGTCTAACAAGCTGTTGAGAGCCAGAGATGGCAAACGTCTCCTCTCACGACACGTACTCGCATCTCGTGGAAGCTGCGCGGATCTCCTATGCTGCACTGACACCTTGTTTTCGGAAAGGGTTCCTGTACACAACAACGCGTGCTCGTGATGGATGCTGGTCCGTGAGCTTCCGCAAACTGCAAAAGGCCCTGGACTTGCTGCTTCGGCTTCTGCAAACCCTTCAATAAAGAAGCAAGCAAATGTGTGCGAGAAGCTCAGAAAAGAGAGAGAGCCCAGCGCGCAGTCACTCATCCTCTGTGGCACAGGTGTTCGCGCGCCCAAGCCGCACCGCGACAGCTGTGCTGTGAAACCGAATAGACAAGACTCTCTTACAATTATGTCTTGTCAGCACACTATCAGATTCTATCATTGGTCCATGCGCTGATGCAGTCATGTTGCACTCTACGGTACCTGCGAGATGCTCTGATGTATCTTTCTGGCTACACAACCACCTCAGTTGGGAAGGGCTGAATGCCACACCTCGGTGACAAGAACCGTGTCGCCGTCACACCTGAAACCCCAAAAGCCCCGGAGTCAAGGTCGAAGTCTGAGGTACTACGTACAAGTACGTTTGCAAGCGGCAGCGGCAGCACTGACACTGACCGATCTCGGCAGCATGCGATAGCACCATGCAGCTATGGCCCCGGGCTTCAAGTAGATCTCCTCATCCAGGATCACCTTGGCCTTGGCAGGAACAGCACGAAAGGTCAGAAGTCTGCTCTGCACGTTTTTCGTGACGTTCGGAGGAATGCAGCGGGATTTCTGCGAAAGTGAGCGCAGAATTACAGCCACCGAAGCACTGCCACTTCGATGATGCTGCACACGAGGAGATTCTTCACGAAGGTGCCCATGTAGTCCTATCACAGGTGCTGCCCTGTCTCTTGGTCGGTACGGATCTAAATATCAGGAACCAAGTTTCGAGTCCGAAAACGACGCGAATGTTCTTTTGTCATTGTGCGATCGGCCCTACTCTGACCGTCCCAGACAGACAGGCGTGCCATGAGCAGGTGGTACCAGGTAGCCGCTCAGAGTAGTACTCCAATGCAGCAGCGGTTTCACATGATGTGTCACTGGGTTTTGCGTTGAGGTTTAGAGGGGGTGTTGTGCGTCGAGAGCGTTCAGTGTAGTTTAGGAGGAATGTGGGGTTTGATTTTTTGGTGGGAAATCATCCTCAGAACAAATCCAGCCCGAGGCTTGCTAATCTTATCAGAAGCAGCTCTGAACCCTTTCAAAGCCAAGGCTGCGGCCTGCGAAAAGGAGAATGTGATCTAGGCCGGAGTTGATCCACTGCTCAATTAGTACTGACCATAAAGGAATTTGGCAGGGAACATGGTTAAGCAAATCCGACCGGGTCCCGAACACGTTACAGTTTGCACCCCTCGCAAGCTGTCGTTGTTCTGAATTACACATTAAACCCAGTTCCACATTGACATGCCCTGACCCGATTGCCTGGTTCGCGATGGCAGAAAAGGATGCATTAAACTGAGGGAGGACGCCGCTCTCTGACAGGAAGCCATAAGTGTCTCCTCCGAAGTGCTGCGTGGTAACTAGGTCTGGGTCCGAAGGTCCATGCGAACACTGGGAGTATTTGCGACTACGTGGTCAGAACCTAACCAGGTCTTCGAGAAGACTGTGCATCTAGATCCGTATCTTCCATACTGTTGGAAGTGTCCGCACACGTCGGGCCACGTGATAATTCCAGAAAATTGAAACTGAGCGACCGCCGCCAGTAGTAAAAACTGCCTCCCTTACGACTGCGACCGGCATCTGAATCGCACGAAAACTTACAACTTCGGTAATCGTCGGGAAGCAAAGGTCTCGAAACGCCGCCCGTTGCCCACCACATTTACATGTCAATGTAGACATGCCTGCCTTCCGTAAGAGCACCCTGTTTAACAACCTATTGGCAGTCCGGGCCACCCTGCACATCATTGACAACCCATTCGTTATCGTCTGATCCTTGGATCAGCTTTACTCATTCTCGCCGCCTCCGTGGCCCACATAAGACCCCCAGCTGCCCAAGACTGGCGGGTAGGTTGCATTCCAACTGGTCTGCCTCGCCAGGACGTGCAGTAAGTTTTGCACCGGTACCAGACCATCAAGACAACCCAAGCTGCTCTGTCAGCTGGGGCACTGTATCATCAGACCAGTGCCATACTGGATCTGACCCTTGGCCCATCCAACGTTCAAAGGCCGCCAGTCCTGGGCACCCGCTCAGGTTTCTACCGGTGCACCGGCCGAAGTGAAGGCTTCAGAGGTGTCAGTTTATGTTCTTGCCCAGACGCCTTGGGCGGGAGACAAACAGGCAAATGGAAACGATACGACAACGAGAGCGAGGGAGAGTGCGAGAAAGAGAAAGAGGCGGCGAGAGAGAGAGAGAAAGACATAGAAAGACAGTGAAAAAGAGCGAGAGAGAGAGAGAGAGAGAGTGAGAGAGAAAGAGAGAGACAGAGAGAGCGGGAGAGAGAGAGAGAGAGAGAGAGCGAGAGTGAGAGACAAAAAAGGGAGACAGCGAGGGACGCAATCGCACGGATGCACCCACACGCAGACAATGTATGCACCTACTGTAGACTACTTGCACGGTGTGAAAAACAACACTCTGTCACTCTGTCCCATCTTCTTCTGCCCGGCACAGGGCGGCCTCCCTCTTTCCCTCCTATGCTCACCCTTTCGCACACACTGTCTCAATCTCTGTGGCCAATTTGAACTTATGGCGCAACAATACAAGCCCGAGCTTTGTTCGTGCCTGCATGGCATCCACCATTTTTGCAGGAATGATCTGCTTGGCCACGAGCAGGTCGTAGAAGAATTCCTTCTGCATCCACTGATCATTGACCCTTTTTCAGCTGCAGGATCATCTTGCTTCGTTTGTTGCGCACGCTGCGCGATAAGCCGTACCAATTGCTGCCGCAGCCGCCGCTGCAGCCGAGGCGGGGGAGATCAGGTTACCGCAAGTCCTGCCCAAGAGAGAACACATGCACAAATTAAATGTCGGTTTCGGGGCAAAGCATAATACCGCAAAGCACCAGTCACAGGTGAAACTAACTCGACTACATGGGACGGTAGTACCTTATCATTGTCGATTGCGACCATGTGCGTTTATTCTAGATTGCGGGTTTGCCTTGCAGACTTTCAGTTTGTCTGAAAAGTCCTCACCCCTAAACCCACATTCCAAAGCCCAACTGCAAAATCCAAAATACCCAAACCCCAAGCACCTAGACCGCAACTGCCACCGTTCCGTAGAAACACCCCTGCCCCCCAAATCGGGAACTCCCATGTAAAACAACAGCCTACAAGCCCTACTTGGAATGGAAAATGAAAAACCCTTCAGAGACCTCCCTCACTCCCTCCCTCCCTCGGATCCCGTGGTCCAGCCGAGGATGGAGGCATCCTGGGAGCTCACGCGGGTGTGGCGGAAGAACCCGCCAGAGGCACCTCCCGAGGGCTGAAGTGAGGCCAAATGTACACAAGGGATTTACTGGCCGAAGGAAGAATACTGCAGGGATTGTTTGGGTGACGGTGCCTGTTCTTTTTTCTCCGGTCTGCAGGCTCTTGTTTACACCAGCTCGTCTCAGAAAACTACATGTGGGCACACTGTGCGTAGTGGTAGTCCGAACAGGAACCCACTGTCTGAACACGGGCACGTCACCATTGAAGCCTACAGCAGCCGGCCCCCCTTCAGGCATCCAATGAGAGCGAATTCCAAAGGCCATGGGCGCCTTAATAATCCAGACCCCATCCACACTCAGGTCTTGGGGATGAGAGGTGACAGTGCTTCTCGGTGCGCGGCATCTGGCGATGTTAATGGCTCCAAGATTTATAAGGGATGATGATGCAAAGCTTCGCCAACTCGCTTGGCAGGTGCTCATTTGTTGTAGAGGTTGCACCAGCATATTAGATCACAACGCTCCTCGTCATGAGAGCTCGGCTCTAAGCTAGCCGCGGCTTATGGGCGTCTCGTTGATTGGCAGGTCTCCGATGCACCTTCGTCGCCTCCCTTACTCGCTTCAATCCTACGGCTAAGCCATACATGGGCACTTCGTCGAGGTAAAGAGTAAAGAGCATCAGGTTTTGCACGGCTGAGTGTTTCCGGCCCGCCTGCAATGGTCAGGCTATTGTTGAGCTGGCCCTTGTCTGCGAACGTACACTGCCGGTACTTCTCACCTGCCTGCGCAGTCACGGAGCCAGGGTCAGCTGTAAGTACACGAAACACCATCTTCAAATGAGACAAGGCACTGACTTGGGGAAGATCTGGTTCTGGTCCAGAGCTGACCAGTCCGTCCCTCCGCTAGCTCCCAAGGCCACAAAGCCGGCCAGGATGTAGTTGGTGCCTCATGTGGCAGCTTGGACTCCCGACTTTGAGATGAAACCACCTTCAGTAGTTACAGGTCTTTTACTGTATCCCTCTGGCAAGTAGAAGCATCCCGCCACGACAGCAATTTACCGAGCTCTGAACTCGTCTGGACAGCTTGCAGACCAAGACTGGTGGGGATGCAAAGCCAGTCCCAAAAGAATGAACCCAGCTGCTGGTATAGCTTGTGCAGGCACCCGGGTCGCAAAGAAAGACTGGGCTTTGCTTGGCTGCCCCATGCCTCAGGACTCAGGAAGCTGCAGGAAGAGACAAAGTTCGTTGCTCATGCGCGGCCGCAGTACTGCCGCGGTAAACCACAAGGTGAAGCGGACGTACACACACACACACACACGCACATCAAGTGCACGGCGGCATTTTGGACAAATTGGAGCTGCTGCTCGGCCATGCATGTGCTGCGGTGGCAGGAAGTATCACGTGCTTCTGTCAGTGCACACCATCTAAGGCTCTGAGGACCAATTGACTTCATTTACGACTGTCTCTTCCGCTCGATTCACGAATGTCGGACATCGACGGTTTCAAGCTTGAGAAGACAGGTTCTCTGGCCACTCGTGCGAAGAACATGCTAGATAACCTTTCACGAGTTTGGGTAACGTGCCTTTTTTGCGGCTGTAGTGCGCGAGAAGTCTGGCGAGCGAGCATACTGATGTTTCACTGCCGTCAGACGCGAAGAGGCCAAAAGCACAAGCAAGCAAATCAGGCAAGTACTTCTTTCCTGAGATGTGTCATCAACAAAACCGCACAAAGAGAAAGCGCCTTACAGTGAAGATGATAATGATGTTCCGGCCTGTTGAGTCGGGCTTTGATCGGGTGTCCGATTGAATGAACTCGAGAGATCATTGCGTGGACACAGGACACAGCGCGACATGTATACACTATACACTGCATGCAGCGTGCCGAATGAACCTGCTCGAATTTTGTTAGATTTGACGACACACGGCCGGACAACATGTGAGGCACTGGCTTATGTCGGTGGACAAAAATGAATCTTCGTGCGAATGTGCCTTACCCCTAGCTTCGTCAATGGAGAAAGTCACAGTTCAACCGAAGTATGGCAAATATTTTTCTACTGCGAAACCAGTCCACCGATCTCACTTCACAAGTGGGCCTTGACCCAACCAGTCTAACTGCCAGCAAAGTAGCAGGAACTCCATGGGGCTGTGCAGCGTGTCGCCATGCTGCAGAAGTGCCTCGTCAATTCTTGGGCTTGATCTGTGTGGCGCCGGTTCCGAGTGCTGTGCAAGCTCGAGCCAGGGCCTGTCACGCTTTAGACTTTGTAGCCGTATACCTATACACAAAAACTCACTAGTAAAACTCACTTTTGCATGTGCGGTGGCCTTGTCAAAGTCGGGCACGTCAAAATCGTTGAGGCCACTTTGCATGCCTCGAAAGAGCAAGGGAAGGTCATTTCCCAGTTCATATCACCACACACCCCTATACCCCACCCTACGCCTTTACACCATTTCTAAAGCCACCTGCTAATCCAAACCTTATCCCAAAACCCCTAAACCATAACTATCACCCAAATACTTTACCTTCCCCATATCCTAACCATTTTCCTAACGATGAACTGGGAAATGATAGAGCCTACAACCTCCCAAAGCCCAACACCCCACCTAATCCAAAAACCTCCCCAAAGTCTATAACCCTGAACTGGGAAATGATGGGGAGTGGAAACATATTAATAATAATACATATCATTATTAATTATTATTTAATTAGCAATGCCTACATCAGTATAGCTTGCTCGGTGCTTCAATTATTTCAAAATCTATGCGTTCTAATCTTTCTTTGCTACAAACATAACACTTTCCCTTCTTACGAATTTGTAATACATCACCATATTTTTCAATTATCTTCTTTCTACGATATGCATACATATCAATTTCTCCTGTATTATATGGGTCATACAGTTTTTTCATTGCTTCCATAAGTGGAATATATAATTTTTGTTTCTATTCTAAGTATTTCTCGTTGGTGTTCTCCCGCTTTTATGTTTAACTTGTCATATTATGTTTTAAAATCTTCTTCTGGTTCTTCTTGCTTCTCTCCACAAGCAGTCAAGAACTCATCAATAATTTCTTCTTGTTCAGCCTCTGTGAATATCTCAGTCATTTCCTCACTAATATATTAATGTATTTTGTCTTTAAAAGGTTTTCGTGAAATACAGGCTATTTAATATTAAGTTGAAGTATAGGATTTTACTAAAAATTAATTAGTATTTCTACTAATTCTTCGCTTCCTCTCGTTTCATAATGTCTACTGTTCTCGTATCAACAATTTCAACAAACATTTTCCCGTCCCTTACATAAACTGTCGTGAAACAATTATTTTCAATATACGGCACACCAGTTAAGGCATCCATAACTTCATTTTTTACCAAGTTTAAGTCATCGTTAA
>CAJNDV010007391.1:75439-87564 GCA_905221635.1 Symbiodinium sp. CCMP2456 | reverse complement strand
ACCTTCACATGTGATTTGACCACCTGCCCTTTAAGCCTTTGAAATCTGTGTATCTGCAAGTAGAGGACCGGGGGTGCGACCGATAAACCATGGATTCTGTCCAATCCACGATGCCAATCATCAATCAAAGATTGAATCCTCAACTTGTGGCGTGCTCCGCGATGTGGAGGGGGCAAATGCAGCACAAGTGGATGGATGCACAGGCCTTCATCAAGATGTCTGGATTCCCCAATCATAGTGGGCTGTCGCGCCTGCCATGATCCTGCAAAAATGCCAAAATCTGTTTTATGAAGCATATGGGCTAAGAATTCACATACATCATGTTGCCGATGAGCCTCTCCCCATCCTTCCAGCATGGAAGTCCATCTGCTATCCTGAATCAAGAGAATCGGTTGCATAGGAGGCTGTGAAAGAACGTCAATAAAGATCTGAGCTGCCTCACCCTGCAAAGAGCCCAGCGGAACGTCCTTTGTCTCCAAAAGCCACAGAACAGCCTGCACCGAAGCATTCATATAGCACTGCGAGCCCCTGTTTTGCAGAGCCACATGTGTGGCCTTGTTTAGCCGAAACAAAAACGAGGAGTTGTCGAAGCCGGCACAACCAAAGGTGAGCTTCGAGCCAAAGGCTTCTCCAAAGGTCAGCCCTTTCGACCCAAAGGCTTCTCCAAAGGTCAGCCCTTTCGACCCAAAGGCATCTCCAAAAGCCAATCCGTTCATGCCGCCAATGCCACATCCGGCCTCGCCGGCCCTCCTGCAGCCGATCGTGCATGTTCACACGCTGCCTGCTCCCCCGGATCCTGCGCAGATTCATCTAGTGAATCGCAGATCGTGCTGCACGGTGGCACTGGGTTTTTTGACTTAGTTTACTGGTTGCCCTAAGCTTTCAATACTACGCCGAGTAATTTACCACGGTTGCTCTCAGGCAGCACTCGTACGTTGCAGTTGTACTGCACCTCTTGCTAATCCCATGCAATGCAAAGGTCTCCGTCCAGAAGGAAATGGGCTATAGTGAAACTGAGCAGAGCTAAAACCCACACAGCGAACTCGAGATCCCCGGCAACTGAGAAGCCTGCTTTAGAGGAATGATGCAAGCGCATGCCTGGGCGGCACCTTGCGAGCTGTTGCCACATGATGCGCTCGAGGCTCCAAGGCTTACAGGGCAGGTGCAGACGGTGCAGTGAAGGCGGATTCACTGGTCCAAACTCCACAGTCAACAAAATGCTGGCCTGCACCATGCCCACATCATCACCTGAGGTCACTCAGTTCAATCTTGGTGCTGCTGTTCATGGTTTGAGGTGGAGGTTCGCAAATTGGGATTGGGGTGTATAGCTGGAGAATGGCGAATTCGGGTGTGGGGTCCAGGTTTGGGGCTGCGGCAGCTGTGTCCCCAAAACTGGGTCCCCAGCCCCACCAGCGCTCCACCAGGGGCTCGGGGGTGGGCACCTGCGCAGACCGCACATTCACACCGGACAAACACACCAGTCACGAGTCAAATGCGAGCCATGTGGAGGACAGGCTCTGTAGATTCGTGCTGTAGCTCCCGTTGCTCTTCTCCAGCTGCGTGACTTTGAGCTATGTTGGACCCATGTTTCCAGCGTGTTTTGCGAGGGGGGATGATCACTCATGTCACAATCAGCGCCCATGACCCGTCTTACGACGTTTATTATGGAATGTGTGACCTCTCTGGTAACAGCATAGCCGATGAAAAACTTGACATGTTGAGAAAAGTCACGCACAAACTTTGCGCGCAAAGAAATCGACTCAGGCCGCGACTTCCCACTGCACCCTGTTCGTCTCAAGGTGCCAGTAGTAGTACCCCTCCTGGCTTCGCAAGTTGGTCGACAGTTCGGCATTCCCTTTCCTGTGATTTCGGATGCCATTCGAAACTCGTCAAAGCGTTTTGGTGCTGAGTTCGCACGGAAGTCCTCAAATTGAGGGTTTTCCATGCTTTGAGTTTCGGGTCTCGGGTTTCGGACTGCACGACTTGCGAGAGCAAACGGGTTCAGGATGATCGGAGGTTTGGGAATTGAGGTTCTGGCACGTCCCGAAGCTTCTGATTTATCGAACGTTGGAGCTTCTGGATTTCAGTGCGGCAGGCGTAGGATCAGTTCTCCAGGCTTTAGGATTCGAAACGTCTGTATACGAGCGTTTCAGGGCTCCGCGCCTCAAAGCCGGGATGAGCAGGAGTCGGCTTTGACCCTAGATTCCAACCGCTCTCTTGATCGGAGTTTGACTGCTTTTGGGACTGGGTGTCGTATGGGAGGTGGGGCTTTGGTGTTCGGCTGCTGGCCTTACGGTTCAAGGAACTGTGTAATAGCTGTAATGTGGACCTACCGGACCCTGCGCCGAAGCCACACAGACCAATCGCCAACACCTCGAGCAACGCTCCAAACTCTCAGCGAAGCTTGGCCAGGAAGATTCCATGGGGCACCGCAACCTCGTGTTTCATGCATGCCAGGCACGGCACAGGACGACCGGTGGAATGCTGGGTGCCCCAGTTGTTTGTTGCAGAAGCCCAACAAGGCGAGTTTTTGATGCCTAATGTTGATGCCTATGCCTTGCTACACTTCCTGAACCCGAAACTCTGGCCCTGGAACCTTGAAAACCCCCTCCTGAGGCCACGACCCAGCCGTGGGGCAAGCTGGGTGCTGCTGGCCTTGCCTGGGATCCGAAAGAAAAGTAGCCCTAGACCTTCTTTCCACTGGAAGCGGCAGGGGGCAAGGTGCAGAGTAGCCTTCATCTTGCCCTAACGCCCTTCATCCCCACGATTTTGTATATGTGAATCCAAAAAAGACTCCGGCCTACATGTGCCAAGCTGTTGTGAGAGACAGAGGGGGAAACTTGATGCGGGAAAAGGAGATGGCACACTTCCACCTCCCCTGCTTTTTGCCTGCAAATCACCATCACAGTCTGCCCGCTTCTTTCCAACGTCGCGTTTTCGAGAGGCTTGCTGGGTAGATCGTTACTACATGGTGCCCTAATCAATGAGCATAGAGGTTGACATGTATTGTATAATCTTTGAACCATATATGTAGGGCCGAAAGTGGATATTATTACACAGTATTCAGATCCCGATATGAAATACAAGCTCTACTTAAGCTACCCGTCGACAAACTTACATCTTCACTCCCCAGCACTCACATGAGCAGCCGGTTCCCAGCTTCTTCCTCGTTCTTGTGGCCTCAGAAAGAGGGAATACTGTAAGGGCCTTATTCAAAACAAGGTTTGGGGCTATGCTGTATTGGATCTGTATGAGAGACTATATGAGAATACTAGTAATCATTGCACCGGCCCTACTATCATGCCTGTGGGCTGGGTGTTTGGATGCAAGGTTTCGGGCTTGACGGTGATCAGGCATGTGGAGCTAGCTCAGAGATCCAAGGAGCCGTAAGGCCTCTACTAGGGCTTGAGAGTACACTAGTGATGGCAATCCGAGAAGACCCTCAACTCCGCATCTTTAAAGCAGAATCACGAACCGATTGGGGCCACTGTGGCTCTGAGATTGCATCACTGCATCGAATCCAAACACACCGTTTTCGATGCCTTCCGGCGAGTTGTCTGGAGTTGAGGAGCCGGTGTCACTTTGACGCCCGAGATTGGTGACAAAGACAACGTCATCAAGGCAAGCGAAACCAAACGCAGCCCAGAGTGCTCAGCAAATCAACGCATCCGGCTCCGGTGCCCGGATAAACCTTTCTGAACCCCATACACAACCCGCTTCGAACCATACACAACCTTTACTTGAACAAAAACCCTACGAAACACCTGGCCCTCAACGAACAAAGCCGGAACCCAACAGCCCAAACCTACAGCTGAAAGGATTCGTAATGCCATTCAGATAAGAGTCTGAAGAATAGGAATAGGGTTCCTTTAAGGTGAAGCAGGGCTTTTTGTCATATCATACCAGCCCGTCTGGCGACCCGATCGTTCAGTCAGATTTCGTTTCTCAATGCGCAAATCTAGCGAGTATATCGGATGACCTTGTTCCGTAGTTCAAAAATTGCAGATAAGCCTGCTTCCTGCTTCCCAGAAGAAGCCCTAAACCCCGACAGTCCGACACTGCAAGGCGAGAGGCAATTCCAGAAGGCCTGCCAAAAGCTTAGGGTTTAGGGTTTAGGGTTGCTGCATTTTGGGCATTCTCAAAAGGAGTTCCGTGGACTTGGTCTAGGGTATTTGTGGTCCAAGGTACTGAAGCTGGAGTACGCAGGATTCCCATAGAAACCCAACATACAAGATGAAAAGGCCTCCTTTTTTCAAGCCGGCGACAGTCCTGATATGACTCCCATAGAACTCTTAGAAAACCCAGGCCACCCAGATCCTAACCTCGTTGCAGCAACTTGATCCCGACCCTTTGCAATCCAAAAGTGTGACAGGTGCCCCAGTATTGAATCCTAAAGTGTGGGATCTAGCCCAACCCTAACAAAATTGACCCTAAGGCTCTAAGGACTCTAAACTCTAAACAAGAAACACAACAGATATAACATTACTCTAACTACTGAAGATGTTTCGAGGCCCCATAGTCTTAAGGACTCCTTTCGAGGACGACTCGCCGACCTTGAAGGCCGTTGGCCGATCGAAGCCCAGGTCCTGGAGCCGCCTCGGACATCTTCGTGGCCAAGGTGCCCCCTTTGGGCTGATGCTTTGGGGGCTTAGCAGGGGAAGTATATGCATTCCTAGATTTTGAGCTATTTTGGTTTTTGGGATGACTTTGGGTGGGAACGGCTTGCGTCTCTGTCTCTGAATCGCAGCATCTTCGAAGACTTGAAGCGTTGTCGGGATTGGGGCTTCAAAGCTACGCTGTTTAGCACAGGGCTCGAGGTACAAAGTTCAGGACTGCGAGGGTAAGGGTTTAGGAGTTTAGGGCTTGAGGCTTTGAGGACTCTTGCTTGAAGCCGTTGCTCTCACATCGCTACTTCCTAGCACTCCCGCCATGTAGCAACGCCACCCCCTCCGCAAGCACCTGCATGTCCGAACTTGCAGCTAGTCTCGCATGGTAAGAATAGTCTCACTTGATTAGGGTTGAGGGTGCAGGTCTCGCCTGCAAGATAATGCGTTTTTAGCATTCGGCACATGCTTCATCCGCCCATTAGCCCTCAGCTGCTGGATCTGCAAGAACCATGCCGCGACAACAAAAGTATGCCGCCTGCATGAATATCATCGAGGACGTAAGGCAAAGCCCACAAATAAACCAACGAGCAACAGTCCTGTTTTGTTGAAGTTCATGTATACCAGGCCAATTAAGGCCGCGGCTTCACTGCAGCCTCTTCGCTAGGCGATAAGCGCCACTGCTTCCTTGGTTGGGATGCTGTGCTAGGGGAGGGGTGTTCGAAATGGGCATCTACATCATTGCAACGAATTGTGCTACGACCACGACGACGGTGGCTGCCACTGCCGGTGTCACTGCTGCCGGTACGACAAAGGCGGCGGACACTACTGTTGCTGCTGCTGCTGTTGCTGCTGCTGCTGCTTTTGCCTGCGCTAGCATCGTTGCAATCAGCATGAGATATGAGCATCACGACGAGGAGAAAGGGAGGGAGGGGGAGGAAGAGGAGCAGGAGCCGGATTTGAACAGAATCGTCATCGTCGCTATCGAGCATCACTTCTGCCTTCGTCATCGTCGTTGCCATCATCGGACCCTAAAGAAACCGCACCAAGTCGCTCGTCCAAAGCCGGTCCCGGAAAAGCTCCCGGTACCCTCCTCAGGGACTACAACTAGAAGAGCACTAGAATATACCATCACACGCAATAAACTAGAAACCTCAAGGACTACATGGCGCTTCCGAGCGACTCTGCTGGGGTCTCCCACCAACTAGGGTGTTGGGTTTATAGACATCCGGGGTCTCGAACTTCGTGGGATTCTCAGCTTCCGTGACTGAGGCAGCATTGCATTAGGACAACATATCACTTTGGACGTCATGCGGAACAGCACCGTCGTGTGTGCGATATGAATATGTTTTTTTTGGGGGGGGGCACTGCTGACCTCAAAATCCGAGAGGATCTCCAGCCTGAGAACCCTGCAAGCTAAGCCCGATATCCCAGGATTCAACCGCCCAGCTGACCAGACCCTGAAGTCACTATCAACATTGAACCAGGATTGACCCTGAAGCCTCCCCTAGACCCTCAACTGTCTGGTGCTTATGGGGGGAATGGGTTATAGGGACTACTATAAGGGACCTTCGGGGACTATCATAGGGATCCATTCCCCCATTCCCTACTAAGCACCAGACAGTCAACCCCCTGCACCCCTCCTGGTCACGATGTAGGAGGGCTGAGGCAGGCCCGGCGCTCCGAAGTTGGCCAAAGGCTGCTCTGGAGCCTCCTGGAACTAGGAATACTGGGGGCATCTCTGTAATCCTAGGGATACCACGCAACTCCAGGAGTTTACGGCGTACTGAGGCTTTAGGGATTTCGAAGTAGCTTTGAAGGGGAATTTTGGCTCTTGGGCTTAGCATGAGGAGAAGTCTGGGTATTTCAAGAGGTAAGGGCATGTACATACTTTGAGCAGCAGCTGGCGGCTTCAGAAGTCAAAGTCGAATCGGTTTTCGAAACCCGGCTGTTAAGTAGCACTGCTGCGCAGCTCTTTTTCAACCTTCAACCAACAGCTGAACCCCTGTAGTATTACACAATGACATACCCCCAGATAATTCCTGGCAACGCCACCATTGAAAGTCAAGATTGCGGGCTCCGGCTGCCGAAAGATGTAAACGCTTTGTATCCCAGTGGGATTCCTGGCATGAAGCCTGAAAACCCAACTTCAGGATAGGCTCACCTTGAGCGGTAAAGCCCTTGCAGCTGTCTGCCTGCATGGGGTGTATGCCAACACAAGTTTATACATATGTGTTTGTACATATTACGTGATATAATATGTTATCATGTTGTATATAGTGTAAGGGGTCATATATGCAACACAAACTTATAGACATGTATCCGCATACATAAGTAAATAAACAAACAGAACATGAACACATACATGAATATGTGTATATATACATATATATATATATTTATATGTGTATATATATATATATATATACATATATATATATATATGTATGCATGCATGTGCGTATTTTTGATCAGGTCTGGGGTTCAACAGGGTCCCCACCTGACCCTCCTCCAGCAGCAGGTTTGCCGCCAACTCCTGGGCGGTGGTGTACTGAGCCCCCCCAACGGCCCTCCAAGGGACTCTCCCGTTGTTGGTGCATCTCCTGGTCACCACCGGCCGAGATGAACGCCTGCCCGTGCGCTGCGCGTGTTTCGCTAGTAAGAAACCTTCTGCTTCTGCTGTTTGCATGGTTTGGTATCTTGAAAAGGCCCGTGTGGCTTCAACTTGGTTTTGTGGGTTCGGGGTTGCTTTTTGCGAGGTGTTTTGGTTTCTCATGGTTTCCGGACCTGAAGGCGTACCGGCTACACAGCTCGCTTTGGGGCCCCCAAACCGCTTCTATTTTGGTCGTGTGGTAGTCTCAGTGCTTAAGGGTGGCAGCTACACCTGGGTACCTCATGTCCACAAGTCGTAGGGATTAGGGCGCAGGGTTTAAGAGACCCTAAACACTAAACACTTAAAACTTTGCTACAAACCCAGAGAGCCGCCTTTGCAGCATGCAGTGAAGTCAGAAGTAGAACGACATCAGAAATGTGATGCACAATACTCCTGCAGCCTCAAGGAGACAATGAAAGCATTGCTGCGGCTCCTCCGTATAAGCCGCAAGAACCTAACAGCTTCTTTGATCCCATGCGGTGAGCCCCAACAACCTCAAACTTGAACCCTGAAACCGCAACACAAGGCCCGGGGCGATGACGGCAACAGTTCAATCGACGGTCGGTGATCGAGGAGGCTTAAAACTTTCAAGGCATGGGCTTCAAGGGGAGGGTTTATAGCTTGGTATGTGTGAGTTTGAGCTGGGGGGGAGTGCAAGCACAGAGACGGTGCTCCACGACACAACTGTGTGGGCAAATTAGGAGTAGCTGCGGACGAAGCGTTTTTGCAAGCTTCTGAGGACGCTCGTAAAGTTCTTAACCCGAAGCCCTCAAATGCCCAAAATCCTAAATCTACATCTTTCCGCCACGAAACTCCAACATGCCCCCCGCAACGTCAAAGCGGGACAGCCTGAAGGGCCCGCGAGAAATCGAAGCCCAACAAGGACTCAATGGAGAGCACGGCCTTTCCCACTCTGGCTCTTGCCCAGCATATCAAGGGCTTCTTTGGTTTCATCAGTCATGAGAATGGCGTCATTTTGACACGGAAGCGACTATCACAGCTTGCTTGGAAGGTTTTCTGTTCTACAAATCCTTGATGAAGCCATCTTTGACTTGCCTGCGTGAGTCGATGCAAAGCACAGGACACAGGATTCCGACGCATTTAAAGGTACTACAGCCTCAAACGATCCCGACAAGCGTGCTCCTGTGACCGAAACTGGGCAACAACACAAGGCGAGACATGACGCGGGAATGCGTGAAACCTCAGGGCGACCCCAAAGAAACGTGGGACACTCTAGACAGATTTTGCCGAGCTCCGGCTTTAGTGTTTGGGCTTCATACTTCTTCGTGTCATTGGGGTGTTGGGTTTCACTCGTTGTTGCAGCCCCGCTGTATAGGGCGAGACGCTTACTAGCAGCAATAGGGTTTTACATGAACATACATGCGAGCCTGAAGCCCTAGACTCTACGAAGCCCTCAACCCTAGAAATCATGTAGAGCTTGGTCCCTGCAATCCTGAAATCCGCACAGCTCGAAATGCGTAGACCCGGCAGACTACAGCCCGAAACCCTCAGCCGAAAGTCCCTACAACACCAACTCATCTGCGGAAGGCCGTCAGAGGATAAAACTGGTGTGGAGGCAAAGACGTCAATCTATCCTACGCCGAAGACCCAAAAGCACTGCTGCCCTGTCACTTGACACCCGAACCTCTCCTCCCGAGCACTTACGGAAATCCGCAGCCGCCGTACACACCGCAATTATGCCTCAATGTTCAAAGCCCAATGAAGCCACACACCTTAATCCGCAAGACCCGCGAATCTGAAACACCATAGCCTAAGCCGCAACCCCACCGAAAAACCCTTTTACTCCAAACCCTCAAGAACCTGTATTGCCCCCTACATTAGGGTTTAGGTTTTAGGGTTTAGGGTCCCCAAACTTCCCTAAACCCCGAGCCCCCAAATATCTAAACCCTAAACCCTAAACCCTTAACCCTAAACCCCCCGAAGCCCGGGGCTCCGAAAGGCATCGGCATTCTGCCTCGAATTGGTCGGAGGAGAGTCCCCGGGTCGTCGCTTCCTGTAATTAAGGCGTAACACAAAATTGAAATGGGTTTCATCGGCTGGAAAATAAAGATAAGTTTGAAAAGAGTTTATTGAAGAGTTGAAAAGAGTTAAACGTTGAAATTGAAAAAGCTAAGGTTTTGTCTGATGCTTGAGAGAGTTGACAACAGCAGGTGAAGCCTAGTCCTGGAACACAAACCTAAGGCTGAAAATCTTGACAAGAATGACAAACACCCTACCCTAAACCCTGGACCCTGAACCTACAAGCAATCCCCCTAAACCCTAAACCCTAATCACTCAGCCCCAAAGGCAGCCACCCTAGACACTGCGACCTGGCGACTTCATTCTACACATTCTCAACTCAGAAACTGCGCTTCTGCACCCTACCTCAAGCTACCATAACCCCTTTGACCCATAGGCCCTAAAGTAGTTCCTTTGTGGGGCTACCTTATAGGATTCTATATATGAGCCCCCAAAAGGAACTACTTCAGGGCCTATGGGTATACTATAGACCCTAGTATAAAATCTAGATTTATAGGGACCCTGCGACAAAATAGAGTTCTGGTAGGCTAAGGTACCCCTGAGCCTCATGCAGAATAGCAAAACTCAAATCCTCTCAGAGTCCTTCTGAAAAGGCTTCCCAGCCTGTCTCTTCCAGGCATCACCAGTGCTGGACCTCAACTTCCCGCTCGTTAAAAGGGGCCCGAAAGAGTGCATTGGCCCAAGCTGGTCGCGGGATGTCGAAAAAGGTCGTGCAAAGGGATTCTGTTTTTCCAGGTATATAAACGAGCCTTGACTAGGGGCCAAGGTGGAGTTGTCCGGAACGCTGTGGCGTTGAGCTGCGGCGCCGGGGATCTGTGGTGCTGTGGGGCGCTGTGGCGCGCGGCGGGGCGCTGCACGGCGATGGCCGCTTATATTTCGGGGCGTTGCGAAGCGCTGAGCGCTGTATAGATATTGATATCAATATATATATATATATAACTATGTATATAGACAAAGATACAGGTACAGCTATATAGATATATAGACTTACATATATATATATATGTATAGATATAGATATAGATAAGTATAAATATAGATATACAGATGTAGATACAGATATACAGGTATAGATATAGACATAGATATATGGATATCAATATATTGGATTCACTAGATGTATATACATATATGGTTTTTATATATTTGTATATATTTAGCCGCATATATACATATATATATATATATATACATATCGTATATGATATATATATATATATATGGCTATGGCATTAGGACATATTATACCTTACATTATATACTGTACAAAACATAATATATGCAAATATGTATATGTATATGTATATGTATATATATATATGTTTGATTATAAGTGTTTTTGCTATTCATACATATGTATTAGGTATTATGTATTAAACTTATCGCATAGCAAATAGTATGTATGTCGCATTGTATAGTACATGTTATCTATGTGGAATGAAATATACCGTATGTTACATACATACATACCTTTATGCATAAATAAATAAATAAATAAATATATATATATATATATATATATGTGTGTGTGTGTATGTATATATATATATATATACATATGCACAATACACACACACATTATATATATATATATATATTATACTAGATGCACTCTATATATGTGTATATAGGTGAGACTACATTATAAAGAGTACAAAGTTTTGTACCACATATTTTCTACAATAGACAACAGATTTCAGATATATTATGTAACATATATGTATATATATATATATATATATATATATATTTGCTCCGCGCAACTTCTCCCCGACGCTCCTTTCCGGGGCTCCTCTTGACATCTTGCGGTCCTCTCGGCGCTCCTGTCCCAAGCTCCTCGGTGCTCCTCGCGGCTCCATGCTGCCCGGCTTTTGCGACCCCGACAGCGTGTGCCGTGTGCAATGGTAATACATAGTATACTTATGTGAGCAAAATCTGACACCATGAGGGCACGTGGCTATTCGTGCTGCAGGATCCTGTACTTTGTGCTGGGTTGGGTTACATCGAGTGAGGGTGCTGGAGACACGCACGCACGCACGCGCACGCACAGGGATTCGGGTTTAAGCTCCGTGAGGGTTTTGGGATTTGTTTTTGGGGACTATAATCTATTCGGGAGTCCTCAAGGATACAACGACTATAAGTACTCAGCTGCCCATACGATCACATGTTGACAGAGCAGAATGACGTTGCTTCGAAGTTGTTTGCGAGATATACGCTCGTTCTGGACACCGTCCGAAGCTCACTTGAGCTCTACCTCAGTCGAGGGCGGCGTGCACTTCAAACCCAACGAGAACTGAATCAGACCCCTGCAATGCTACAGCTAGGAAGGTTTGGGTTTTTTGAAGCCAGGGCCCGAACGAGGGCGTGCTCGATGCCTGCCAGCAAAACTTCTCGTCGTGTTTCGCATCGGAATGTGTCCCCTAACTCCAAATTCTACAAACTAAACCCTACACCCCCGATACTTCCCAATAGAACCAAGGCCAGAGCTTCCAAAGCTCGTAATATGGCCACGTTGATCATGAAACTGGTCTGGACATTGATACTTCTATATGGAGGCGCCCACGGTACATAGAAATTGGTATTTCTATGGAGTCTTAGACGGTGCATAGAGCCAAGGAAGAGTCTTGCTAACTACTTTCCTTAGCCCCTTGCTTTCATCTTGTTTCGAAAACCTCAACGAGTTCGGGGCCTTTCGAAGGCGGAACGATTCAACAAAAATCCTTCAGCCCCACCCGCTCTGCCCTGAAGGATTCAACAAAATCCTTCAGCCCCGCCCGGTCTGCCCTGAAGGATTCAACAAAGTCCTTCAGCCCCACCCGGTCTGCCCT
>CAJNDV010007391.1:47682-70879 GCA_905221635.1 Symbiodinium sp. CCMP2456 | reverse complement strand
TTAGGGGTTTAGGGGTTTATGAAGCGGTCGTCGGACGATCCAGGCGAGACTGACGCAGGGATCCTTGCTCCACATACAACACAGGGACGAGGGTTTGGGGATTTAGGGCTTTAGGGGCCAGAACAGGAGTTTCAAGCTGAGGGTGGCACTGTAGGTCTTGTCATCTTGCATCGTGGCCTGTCGTCGACCCAGAAGTCCAAAAAACCTCCTTGCATCCTGCCCCCTGACTGCAAGTCTCTACAGTCTGAGTTGCTTGGCACTCGCCCATAAGTCAGAATCTAACTATCTGGATCCCCTTAAACTTAAACCCTAAACCCAAACCCCTAAACCCTAAACCCCTAGACCCTAAACCCCTAAACCCCAAAACCTTACAGCTCAGGACCCCCCAAAGCTGCCCGTGATATCGGCCGAGAGACGAGATGCTTCTGCAAGGCCTGGGGCGTAAGGAGGCTCTATCACGCATGGTGCAAGGCAGAAGCTGCATTGAAATCAGGGCTTAGCGAGCTGTTGATACGAGCCATCTGGTTAACCATAGCATGAAAAGCAGGTCTTGTTGGGGTCGCGAAGAAGCTTTTCGCGCTTCAGAGGTAGCAACGTGTTTTAGGATAACGAACCGAGGCTGCTGGAGAGTCAGGGCACCCAGAAGTTGCCAGATGAGGGCTTATTCCTCGGGCGTTTGGGGCTTTCAGCTCTAGCAAGAGCTGCATCTTGAAAGCTTGTATATAACCCCAGCCTAACCGCAGCTTTGGGACCGTCTTACAAACATAGATATCGAATCCGAAGCTGCAAGATGTCCTCGCCCTGTGTGCACATTACACGTCCTTCCTGGCTCTTTCGGCTCTGCCGACAGCTGAAGTGCCAAAGACTCGATGGGCTCTGCTCTCAAGCGTTGGAGACACTGTGGCCGTGTTTTCGGTAGATTGGTGCGCGCCTTTTTTTCGGCCCACTATTACAGAGAACTCTGAAACTCGAGGGTAATAAGCAATAAGGGTAATTGCGGAGAGCCGGGTAGGGTGTTTAGGGATTTGGGGTCTTGCTGTCTTGCAAGAGTGCCTTCGAAATGGTTGTGGTGGCTGCCTTTGGGCCGTCTTCATCAGCCGGATGTAGGTAAAGCATAGTAATCTATATGCAAAACGAAAACCACGATGTCAAAGTCGGCAAGTCGCGAAGGAAAGGCGGACAGAGACACACCGCCCCATTGAAGAGAGATAGCATTGGGAAGAACAGCTAAACAGTCAACTAGGATCAGCACCCAGACAATCTCGGAGCCTCGAGACTGGCACTCTGCAGAGTAATCGGGACATCCTCTCTCCTGCACTGGATCTGATGCACGTGCGAGCAGTTGCCCAAGGATCGGACAGGATGACTCGGATTTCAGGCTGCTGTAGAAATGCGGTCTTGCTGGTGTCTGCCACTTCCTACAGAAAGGAAAACGGGAAAACAACCCAAATCCCAAGGCCGCACTCGGAAACCCGGCAATGTAGGGGCCTAAATACTTACCAATACTATTTTGGGGTTCCTTAATATAATTACAGTATAACGGGCCCCAAACCCTACTCTAATTCTTAAGGCCCCTATATCAAGCTTGAACTGTTTGACTCTGGGCCCTGGTAAGCAGTGAGGTCCTCTTGGCGTACAGCTCCGTGATCTTTTTCATCACAGCCTGGTCAAGCAATGGCTGCGGACCGCAAAGGGACACTATTGCTAATGATTCAGACACCTGTTTTACAGGCCTTGGCGTTTCTGATATGGTACAAACAGGTGCGCATGCAACTGGGATCCACATGCATTTGTCTAGTTGTCCAGCCTGCCAGGGGGAACTTGCGGTTCACCAGTTGTGATTGTCTGGGGCTCCAAATGCCAGCTACTCGACTACCAAGATTACACCTGGCCTCCATTAAGAATGGCTGTTGGAGGCTTTAACCAGAAAGAATGGGCTTTTGGAGTCGATTTTGCCATACTTCCAAAAGGACATAACAGAACTGTTCAGTCCCCATTTGAATCTAGATACAGAGTGTAGCCGTCACGAACTGAACCCGGCGTTTGACATTCGGGGTTTACCCTATTGTGCGACAAACCGCACTTGAGGTCCGTAATAGGGGTTAGAATAAGAAGGAATTGTGTTCCCTAAACCCTAAACCCTAGACCCCAAACGTTGTAGAGGAATATTCTATATACTACCTTTGAAAACCCAGTCGACTTTTGAAAGGGCCATGTTAACATCAACCTGCTGCAGCCCAAAGGATGACGGGAAGTAGCTGCCGTAGTAACTCGAATCGGGGTTTGGGGCATATACCATAGTCTACTAAGACTTTGCTGTACTATATTTACTATACTATATACTATATACAAAAAACAATATAGTATGTACTATATTAACTATATACTATACACCATACACTATGCTATACCATACGGCAAACTATACTGTAATACTATACCATGCTCTCCTTTCTATACTATACTATACCGTATTGTAGTTCTATACCACAAGGGCCTCATAAGGGCTATGCTCCCTTGAATCAACCGCCGAACCTCTCGCTGCCCGCTCTGCTGCAGCGTCTTCGCAGCCTGATTCCAGGCGGACAGCTTCGGATGTAGGACTCCTCCTGGGAGAGGCCTGAGGGTTTAGGGGAGACTTTCCGGTTGTATAGGAATGTCGCTGAATGCTAGTGAGGCTTGAACAAGTAGTTGGAATGTGACACGTACCCGCCCCCGTGTTTTTCCTTTAGTTTTCAGCTGTTAGATTCGGAATTTGCGAGGCTTCTGTTGCTTGGAGCACTTCGGATTTTCAGGCGGGTCGCCAATTTCTGCTTGTCTGCTTAGGTGTTGTTGTTGCGAGAACTTCGGCTTCTGAGGGTTTTTCCAGGCGGTTGCCGATTTCTGCGGTGGGTGAGTGGGTGGGTTGGTCTCTGCCGAGGCGGCTGGCTCGCAGGATACTTAAGCCCTCAAGGACAAGGATTATGGTTACAGTACATCCTCCTTAAACCCTGTGGATCGCAGTAAAGACCTGTCCTCGTCCACTCCGACCTCACCCGTTTTGCCAGAGCATCCATGCCCCAACACCAATAACGGTCCACTCCGACCCCATCCATTCCCGCAGAGCATCCGTAGCCCGCGCAAGGCTTGTCGCTTCTGCGTCACGGGGACAGCGCAGCGAAAAAGGATCTTCGTGCCAAACTACTTGCGAGTTGTCAGCAGCTCTTTTCTGGTCCTAAAAGTCCCTGACCTACGAATGTGTCGCCACTGTTTTGTGGTGATAGAAGATTCCATGAAAGCCTGCACGATGGCCTATCCGGTTGAAAGCAAGCATGAGGAGAAGGATGACGAGTACGACGACAATATCAGCAACATAAAGTAGCATCAGCAAACTAGAGAGAAGCCCAGCCTCTGAAATACGGCAATCTACATCATCAGCCAATCATGCCACAACATACATGCATCGCCATCGAAGGCTGGAAGCCAAAACACTGTGCAAGAAGAACTTCCGACACCCGAAGTCGAAGCCCTTAATCCGATCCCAAGACTGTCGCGGCCTTCGCGTTTTTTGCGCAATCTTTCAAGAAAAGTAAGCCATAAGGCTTGAACCCAAAACCCCCAACCGCAAACAGTAGAACCTAGAAAGCCCATGGCCTTCTCGCCCACACCACGGCTCAGGGCTGATGCCTGACGGCGCTCTGCCTCAGGGAACGACGGACCCGGCGCAATCGAACCCCGTCGTTTTTGATGGGGCTGGCGTTGGGGTTGGGATTCCCGTTGAATGCATGTCGGGGTGGGGACAAGGCCAAGAGAGTGAGGGTTTGGTCAGAATGAAATGTACGGACTGGGTTCAGGGACTCTATATCAGACTCTATCACAGACGTCTTCAGGCAAGCTACATTCATAGTGTATTCCAGGGCCCCTACATGGAGAGGCACCGTGTAAGTTTTGAAGGGCCTGCAAGGGGATATTGTTGCGTGTTTCTTCAGGCCTATGCAATAACAAGTCCTGAAGGTTCATGGCGGCTTCAACAAGGCGTCAAGGGACTAAACATGACTGTCGTGGTAGTTGTCGTGCTGGGTGCCGCGCACAACAGCCCGCGCAACAACACAAAGGAACACAAATTGCCAGACGTTACTCAAACCTCGAATCTATATTGGTCTGGAGTCGAGGGTTGCTGGATTAGGACTTCGGTCGAACGCATCGAGGAAGGCTAGAAAAGTGCTCAGTCCGCGGGGTGAGTCTTGCTAGAGCGCAACTCACGGATGATAACAAACTGAAACGGACCCTTGAAGCGACACCTCTCAGGAAGAGTGAGCCCGGAGTAAACCCTAAACTTGCCCTAAACCCTGAACCCGAGACATAGTATGGCTCCCACGAGCCGAAAGCTGTGTCTTAAGGGGGTGGGGGGTTTAAGCCTCAACTGCTGCGACTCCGGAGCACCCCAAGCCCCAAACTTGGAACGTCATGAATCTGACCTCTCGGGGTCACAACGTGACGCAGGATCGTCCAAGCGGGCTTGGGCATTTTGGCTCGGCTCCAGGCTGACGAAAGAAGGATCAATGCCCTTGGAGGGCGTTGCTGGCCATTTTCAATCGCCGTCCGCGGACTCGGCACGGACACTTGCGGCAGGGACACTCGCATCCTCTATGGGATGCCAACTCGTCCCCTGATTGCTGCGCCCTTGATAAAAAACTATACAAACGGCATTCCTCTTGCCCCGACCCTTGCCATGGCCCATGGCCGCAAGCCGGGGTCGCAGGGTGGGTTGTGAGCTCGACCTTGTAAGTTGTCAAGCACGTAAGCTCAAGATGGGTGCTATGAGCAGCTTTCAACGTAGCATAATTATGCCAGCGGAGATGCAATGCCTAGTATTTCTTCGTTCAATCGCCGGAATTACCCTGGACGCAACTCCGGCGACCTGGCACCCTATAAAGCCCTGTGAAAACCTTCCAAACACCCATCGCAAACAACCCTGTAGCAACCCTCCAGAAATCCTTTGAACGCTTACATAGACACTATAACAAAGCCCCAGAGAAACACCTTCAATCCTATAAAAAACCTTTTCCAGGGCACCGCGCTGCAGCTAAGGCTGCCTTGCGCGGATCGACAGGAGCACCTCCTCCCAAGGCCTCTTCGCAAGTGCGTCTGCTAGTTGCTTTAGGGTTACAAGGGTTCAACGTCTGGGTGGTAGAGCTAGGGGTTACGGGTTCAGTGCTTAGGTTCTAGAGTTTAGAATTTCGAAGATTTACGAATTTCAACGGTTGAGGGTGTAGGTGATTTGGGTTAAAAAAAAATGTATCAGGGTTCAGGATTTAGGCATCAAAGTATGTCAGGATTTCGGGGCCCCTTCGGAGGGCAGCTTTGGCCGGCTTGGGTTCAGCTTAAGGGGCCGGGCAAACCCAAGCCCTGTTTACCTATAGGGCCTTAAAATTTGTAATAGAGTTGTGGGGGTTCCTGAATATGATTATAGTATACTGGGCCCAACACCCTATTCTAATTATTAATTATTAAGGCCTCTATATTATAGAAAATCTGGCAAACTCCCAACTATGGATAGTGCAAGATCCGGTTCGTCAGTAGTAATAAGGAACCAGGTTCCCCAGCTCCTTTGTCTTATGGCTCACCTTGATCATGCACACTACAAAAGCCCTCATAAAATCCGTATTCTTCAGCCGCTTAAATTCCTAAAGCTTCGATTTTTTCGTATAGACCGATTCAAGGACTTGTCGAGCCCTGTCCCAAAATCTTCAACATTTTTCAGGACCCCTTGGAGCGGCAGGAGAACTCTTAGCCCTGCCGAGCCTGTCCCTCGCCGACGTAAAGACTCTGGGAGCCACCTGGGGCACTGTGTAAGTCTTAACAGGGCGCTTAAAAGGCTCGAGTTTAGGGAAGAGAGGCCAAATTCGAGCATAATGACATTTGGACTACACCCTCGTGGAATTTCTTACTTGCAACCTACTTCTATCTAGGCCTTTCTCAGGGCTCTGGGATGTGAGGGCGGTTGCCGTGTCTGTGTCCAGCACGTTTGGGTTGCTGCGTTTGAGGGTTGGGATTGACAAACGAGGTTCGGGCATAGTTCGGACTTTGAATGCTTCTTCGGTGGTTTCCTCAACCCTGCCGTCTGTCGAGGTTTTGCGGTCAAGGTCTAAACAAGTAGCAAAACATACCCCAATGAAAAACTGAAAGCCACAGCCCGAAAACCCTCAAGCCTTAAATACACTCCACTTGGATCAGTCATCCGCAGACCAGCAAGATCGTGAAATCACGGGAACGTCGCCAGCTTCTGCCGCGGGGGCACCTCTGTCACTGCCGGCTGGCCGTCCCATCGCTGCACGGCGCCGCTCTGGCCATGCCGGAGGTCGATAAAGTCCACTGCTGGGCTCCTGCCAGCTGACCTCGTTCGTCTGCTGGTTCCAGTAGTAGAACCGCGAACCGCGGCTGACGACATTGGTGTGGCTCGCCGCACCTCTCAGCTCACGGCATTGGTGTGCTGGTTCCAGTAGTAGAACCGCAAACCGTGCTTGCCGCACCTCTCATCTCACGGCATTGGTGTGCTGGTTCCAGTAGTAGAACCGCGAACCGTGCTTGCCGCACCTCCCAGCTGACAGCATTGGTGTGCTGGTTCCAGTAGTAAAACCGTGAACAGTGCCTGCCGTGCCTCCCGGCTGACGGCATTGGTGCGCTGGTCCCCAAAAAAAAACACGCGCGCTTCGGCAATACAACGCAACTTAGCTCGGTTTAGCTAAATCCACGAAGGGGCGACCAGAGAGAGAGGGCTCTAGATGCGGTCCAAAACTCTGGTCTTAAGGCTTAAACGGCTCTGTAAACTTCAAAGTCTGGTTCTGTTTTTTGCTCCTTCATTGGCAAATTGGCAGACGGTTCGTCAATCCCATTCCTGATGTCGGGGTCCCGCCTATCATCCGTACCACAATCTCATTAAATCTGTAACACTCTGTTGTAGTTCTGAATTAAGAAATTAACCTCAAAGCCCTACAAAACCCGCGGCATAATTAATCCAAAAGCCCTACACAACCCCGGGATAATTAACCTAGAAGCCATACCACGGGGTAACTAACTTAAATGCCATGCAAAACATCCGAAAAAACTAAAATGAAAGCCCTACAAAACCCTGGGATAATTAGGCCAAAAGCCCTACAAAACACCCGGAATAAATAAACCTAAACGCGCTACAACATCCCTGGAATAATTAACCCAAATGCCCTACAAAACCCGCGGCATACGTAACCCAAAAGCCTTACACAACACCGGGATAATTAACCTAGAAGCCATACAAAACCCGGGGGGTAACTAACTTAAATGCCATGCAACACATCCGAAAAAACTAACCTGAAAGCCCTACAAAACCCCTGGGATAATTAGCCTAAAAGCCCTACAAAACACCCGGAATAAATGAACCGAAACGCGCTACAACACCCCTGGAACAATTAATTAATCTAAATGCCCTACAAAACCCCCGGGATAGTGAACCTAAACGCCCTACAACACCCCCAGGATCATTAACCTAAGCGCCCGAGATAATTAACCTACAGCCCTACAAAACCCCCGGGATAACAGCCCGTAGAATGACATAAAACTCCTTTCCACTTATCTAAGGCAATGAATCATTCTATGATGTGCTCGAAGATCTGGCAAGGCTCCGCACGTTGCGTGACCTGGCAAGCAGGAAGCAGACAAGGGAGCATATTGCGTGAACGCCGAACATACTATGAGTGCCCTGAACAATCAGAGTGGAGTTGCGGGATATATTATCGTCGAAGTACTTGCAGAATATGAGAAGCTGAAATAAATTATGGGGAAGACAAGAGTCCTGATGAGGGTTTCGATTTTGATACTATGACTTTATTTGGATTCAGGAATCCAAAACGATGGTAGTACCAATCATTCAGGCCCTTATGTTGCATGCTACTTAGTATGTGGGGAAACGGACTTCCGGTGTTAGGGTCGTTCGCTGCAGCACGAGTTTGTGATCACTTAACTTCGTACTGGCTGTCCATCTGGTCCAAAGCCCCCAAGCTGCCCGGGTAAACGGCAAAACCCAACTACCGTCCTAAACAAAACGTTGTCTGTAACCGAGACCATGAACACCTAACATAGAGGCTGCAATGATTTGAATAGGTCGTCGGGACTACTGTACATTTAGCATGTAGACTAGACTAGTTTGGGACTTACAGGGACTTTACTTGAGCCTGAGCAGCAAATCCTGAACCACGGGTCACGGTGCTTCTATAGACCATGGAACCCCTGACCCTTAGACCCGCAAACCCTAAATGGCTGAACCCTATAAGTTCCTAGTGCAAACACTTGAACCCTTAAACGCTCAAACGCTACACGTGGCCTCTTCATCCGAAACAAAGACGTCCTAATACACAGCTTCAAAACAGGTACTTGCAGTATACTCAGGTATTACCAAAGTCCACCCCGATCCCACTCCAACCCCGCCCTCTCCCGGCTTCAAATCCCAAATCGTTACCTCAGAAAAAAACGCAGTATATGCCAATGCTTCCCTTTCTTTAAGCATGTCTACAATAACAGGATCCCAAGTGCGATGTAGGTAGGGCATCTGTATTGAAGTACGTAGTTATATGGCAATGGGATCCCAAATATGATGCGAGCAGAATTCCTCATTCAGGGTCTCATTCTTTCGCAAAACATGGGCCGAAACCATTGGCCCCAAACTCACGATATACCCTAACAACTACACCCTGCTCTGCACCTTAAACTAGCCGTGAACCTCATAGAAGCCCTGATCGTAGTCTTGTCCTCCGGCCTCAAGCAGGTACGTCCCTTCAGCCGTAAGAGCACTGAGCCATCCCAGTCGTCCCTTGCAAGGGCTTTTGCTTTTTGCTTTATGGTTTTTGCAATGTAACGTCTGGGGTTTCAGTGCCCAGGGTTCAGGGTCCAGGATAAATTTCTGTCGGTCCTGCTGTCGTATTGATGCCAGCGTTTGTGATGCTATTTGCGCGAATTAATGCAACTTGCCTGTATCAGTCATTCTGCTTCAGAAGTGTTAAACGGTGCCGCGGTTGTCTTTGTTTACATAAGATTTCCATACTGATTCTTCCGGCATGGGCGGTGTTGCAGAGGGCTGTATGCAATTCTACAAAACTCTGACCGAGGTTCTCGGTTTATTCCCAAACTACCGGGTTTAGGGTTTAGGGCTTAGGATCCCTACAGCTTCGACCCTCAACCCTGGATACTAACCCTAAAGAAGCAAACCCTAACTGCTAAACCCCAAACCCTAGATCCTAACCCGAAACCCCCCGAAACCCCGACACCCTAAATACAAAACCTTCAACCCTAGATCCTAACCCTCAACACCCCAAGCCCTAGATACTAAACCCAACCCGAGATCCTAATCCCAAACCCCCAAACCCTTAAATACTAAACCCTCAACCCTAGATCCTAACGCTAAACCCCCAAACTCTAAATACATCCAAACGCTAAACCCTCCCTCAGCCCTAGATGCTAACTGCTAACCCTAACCCCCAAACACCCTGAACTCCCCAAGCCCTAAATACTAAACCAACAACCCTGGAGGAACGGCCCGGCGACGCTGCACCGTTTAGGGTTTAGGGTGTTTAGAGTTTAGGGCTTTCAGGGCTTAGGGCCTCGGGTTTAGGGGGCCTTGAGAATTAAAAGCTGGATTTGCGGGAAAAGTGTAGCGTAATAAACCCTAAGCCCTAAACCCTAAAGCCTAAATCCTAAACCCTAATGGCTGTTAGTAGCCAATCCTTTACCCTGGAGAGCTGGACCCCTAGACCCCAAGCTCTGAACCCCAAGCCTTGAATTAACGTCGACACCCTACGTCCTGCGTCCGAAAACGGGACACCCATAAGCTGTTCTTGCAAGACCTTCAGAAGCTATACTTTTTTTGGTATTATATCGCCTGGTATATAGTCCCCGAATACCAATAATATACCCAACCAAGCCCTAGTCTGAGTTCCTGACGTTGACCGGTTGACGATGCTTGAAACCCTAAACCCTAAACCGATTGATTCCAAGACCCCAGGGATCTCGCCTGCTTGTCCCGTGCCTTGAAGCGTCGGCCTGCAAGAGGGGCCGCGATCATGAGAGTAGAGTGCTTCCAACTATCAGCCTAAACATATACGTGTATATTATGTATAATATATATATATATATGTATATCTGTATGTATAGTTGTAATTATATATATATATATATATATATATTATAAATACATACATATATAGATATATACACATAGAGAGAGAGAGAGAGAGAGAGAGAGAGAAAGAGGAGCGAGAGCGAGAGCGAGAGCGAGGGCGAGAGCGAGGGCGAGAGCGAGGGCGAGAGCGAGGGCGAGAGCGAGCGAGGGAGAGGGAAGAGAGAGAGAGAGAGAGACTCTTCTCACGGTTTAGGGTTTAAGGTTTAGGGTGGACATCTATATTGACTACTCAGACCTCTGTTCTGTTTATGGCCACACATCTTGTGGAACCTAGGTATTCAGCAATCTAGGCTTGGTGGTTTGGACTCAGGGAAGCCGGAAGAGGGTGACTCCACGCAGGGGTTAAGGGAGGAGGGTTTAAGGTCTATAGGGTTGTAGGCTGCTGAGTTTAGGGGGCTGGAATAGCCGAAGCCTTTTGCGGCCCAATTCTCCCGTATAGAAATTATAATAATCACAGTAATAGCAATGAGCAATGATAATAAAGCTACTAGCAACTGTAATACTCGTATGCGTCGAATGGTCAAAGCAAGAAAGACTATCCTTTACGATTCGCCAGACTCCGGTGAGTTTGGCTAGGGATGGGCCGCAATCTGGGCCCTGGCTGGTATAATCCTTATTCTCAGGGCCCTGTACATAACCCAAAGCCCTAATTGCCTTCTGAACCCCCTAAAAACAAAAGCCGTTTCACGTTTGCAAGAGTATGGCTGAGAATCGCACCCGACATACTTCACTCCAGGGACCGTCATAATGCTGCAATATGCCGACAAAACCCTAAACCCTAAACCCCTAAACTCAATGAGTGTAGGGGACTCTCAGGGACCACTCGTACTAACACTTTGCCCACAGCCCGAAGGCCTTCGCTGTCAGCCCCGGCTTCCAGAATCTCCACCTGCCAGCACAAGGGCTTCCAGGGCGACGGGGCCCTGCGCTCCAGCCCTTCTCTGAGACTACTTGCAGGGTCGCGTCTCCCTCGCCACCTCATCACCAACCGCGAGTCGGCAAACCTTAGCAACAGCTGGAGCTCCGATGTATACGCACATACATATATATGGATATATATATATATATATAGAGTGTTATACTTATATTTGTATTTATATTTGACATGGCTCAGGGCTTATGCAAGACAGGTGCATCCTCCACAGTGCCAGAAGAGCATCCTCCTAGTGCTGAGGCCCAGGACTTACAAGGACTACTTAAGCAACATGTCCTTGAGGGTTTAGGGCCTTTAGGGCTCAAGGGCTTGAGGGCTTAAGGTTTGGGGCTGCTCAATGGTCACTGTCTATATATATATATACATATATACATATACATAATATATATATATATATATATGCATATAGATTGCAAGAAACCGAAAGCAATGTCGAGGACTTTCGACAACACAACTCTCCGAACAGAACGCCTCATCCTGCACCTCATGAAGCTTGAGATTCTCGATCCAAAGTCTGGCTCTAAGTTCGCCAGTATCCCGTTAAGGACAAGGGTGTTCCCCTCAACAAAGGGCCATAGGGGCACTATCGGAGAACGTAGTGCTAAGCCCTGCTGACATGTCCAGCTTCCTTTTAGCTGGAGGCTGCGTGATGATGTGCGCCATAGAAGGACAACAATGCCAAAAAAACGGACAAGGACGAGTGGTTTACCCAAGCCTCACGATCTAAACCACCAAATCTACAGCCGGCCCCTCCCTCTGCTCATAGCCCAGGCGCCATCTCACTTTGGAGATCTTCCTTTTTTCGCAAGATGACGGTGGTCTTGCAAACGCAGGTGTCCTTGCACGAGTTTATTTTGCCTTGAGGGTTTTCTCTCAAGGGCTTTGAGGGTTTCATGGCTTCAAGCGTTCAGGGTTAGACTTACTTGGAGCAGATATACGACACTTCATTAAGGACCAACCGAAACGCTTTACAGAGACTCAGAGTGTCTGACGTACGGAGCTCCTGATATAGATCTTGAATGGCAGACCCTTTATTTCAGAGACCCTAGGCCCTTAACCCGTAAAGACCCCCCAAATGATATGTCATCCCGAGTTTAACGAAAATGCTGGGCCTCGAGATCCACTTCTGCAGGAGTTTAGTCGGGTTTGCATTGGGTCTTTCATGGGGTGTTGGTAAGGATGTTATAAGGTTTTTGGAACATAGGGCTATGCGAAAGTGTGAGGGTTTCGGGCTTTTTATCGTTGAAGGTCTGGGGCATTTAGGATTGAAGCTTGCGCTTGGAGTTCATTGCTTGAGGACTTGAGGATTGCGGTTCGGATCTTGAAGCTTCTTGCGTAATGGCAAGCCATGTCTAGCGCAAGCGGATCCCAGTCCTGGGTCTATGTTGAAAACAAGCTGTAAGTGGGCTTTTGCCTACCGGGCCTTAGGGGTCCCTTACGTACCCAAACGGAGGCGCGGAGGGCGGGCAAAGCCGGGCCCTAAGAACAGGAGGAACGCGAAAGGGGCGGTGGCGGGGTCGAAACCGGAAGCAGGCCCTAAAACCGCAAACGGGAGTTTCCGAAAATTTGGGGTACCTTATTATTTTCGGGTCCTTATAATAAGGATCCTACTATCTGCTTGTAATAAGGACCCTACTATCTACTTAAACCATTGCCTACTCAAGCCGAGGGCAGCAAGATCCCATAGCCTGTGCCTACGGTGCTAGCAGTGGGGCGGAAGCGTCGTCGGGTTTAGGGCTTACAGGGAGTAGGGCTTAGGGTTTAGGCCTTATACGGGGTTTAGGGCTTGGGGTTTAAGGATTATATATAGGGCTTAGGGCTTATAGGGCTTCGGGTTTAGGGCTTGTAGGGTTTAGGGCCTAGGGCTTCGGTTTTAGGCCTTCTAGGGCTTCGGGCTTAGGGCTTAGGGCTTACAAGGGTTAGGGCTTTGGGTTTAACGGTTATGGCTTCGGGTTTAGGGCTTCTAGGGCTTCGAGCTTAGGTTTAGGGCTTGCAAGGAATAGGGCCTTGGGTTTAAGGCCTAGGGCTTCGGGCTGAGGGTTTAGGGCTTACACGGGTTAGGGCTTTGGGTTTAAGGCCTAGGGCTTCGGCTTTAGGGTTTCTCAGGCTTCGGGCTTGGGGTTTAGGGCTTACAAGGGTTGGGGCCTTGGGTTTAAGGCCTAGGGCTTCGGGTTTAGGGTTTCCAGGGCTTCGGGCTTAGGGTTTAGGGCTTACAAGGGTTAGAGCCTTGGGTTTAAGGCTTAGGGCTTAGGGTTTAGGGTTTCCAGGGCTTCGGGCCTAGGGTCTAGGGCTTACAAGGGTTTGGGTTTAATGCCTAGGACTTCGGGTTTAGGGCTTATAGGCTTAGGGCTCCGAGTTTAGGGCTTGTAGGGCTTAGGTGCATTAGGGCTTAGGGCTTAGGGCTTGCAGGGCTTAGGGCTTGTGCGTATAGGGCTTAGGGCTCTTAGGGTTTAAAGGGCATAGGGCTATGGGCTTTGGGTGTAGTTTAGGGCTTAGGGTTAGGCTTAAAGGGCTTCAGGCTCAGGGTTCAGGGCTTCGGGCTTCGGGCTTCGTGTTTGGGGCTAATGGCGCCTAGGGCTTCGGGTTGAGGGCTTATAGGGCTTAGGGCTTAAGGCGTCGGGTTTAGGGCTTATAGAGCTTAGAGCTTACGGCGTAGGGCTTATAGGGCTTAAGGTCAAGGCTTATAGGGCTTTAGGCTGAAGGTTCAGGGCTGATAGGGCTGAAGGCTTAGGGTTTAGGCTTATGTGGCTTAAGGTTTAGGGCTTCGGGTTTCGGGCTTGTAGGGCTAAGGGCGGCTTGTAGGGCTTAGGACTTGGGGCTTATGGGGCTTAGAGGCTTTAGGGCTTCGGGTTTAGGGCTTATAGAACTTAAGACTTCGGGCTTAGGGCTTATAGCGCCTAGGGCTTTGGGTTTAGCGCTTCGGGCTTCGGGCTTATGGATGTAGGGCGGAGGGCGAACGGTGGAGGGCTTATAGGGTTTAGGGCGGCTGAAGGTTCAGGGCTTCAGGTTTAAGACTTGTAGCGCCTAGGGCTTCGGGATTAGGGCTTATAGGGCTTAGGGCTTTGGGTTTAGGGCTGACAGGGGGCTTGTAGGGCTGAGGGTTTAGGGCTTCGTGTTTGGGGTTTATAGGGCTTAGCTCCGGGCTTAAGGCTCACAGGGATTAGGGTCTAGGGCTTAGGGTTAGGACTTAGGTTGAGGGCTTCGGGTTTAGGGCCAAAGGGATTCGGGCTTCTTATAGCGCCTAGGGCTTCGCGTTTAGGGCTTATAGGGCTTAGGGCTTACAAGGCTTAGGGCTTATAAGGCTTATAGGGCTTTGGGTTTAGTTCACTTGGGCTTTAAAGCTTATAGGGCTTAGGGCTTCGGGCTTAGGGCATTTAGGGCTCAGGGCTTCAAGGGCTTAGGGTTTTGGGGCTTAGGGTTTAGAACTTAGGGCTTACAGGGCTTAGGGCTTAGGCTTAAGGCTTCGTTTTAGGGCTCATGAGGCTTAGGGCTTTGGGCTTTGGGCTTAGGGTTTAGGGTTTAGGGCGTCTACATGAGGGCGTATCGGGCTTAGGGCTCCGGGCTCAGGGCTTAGGGGTTTATAGGGATCAGGGCTTAAGGCTTCGGGTTGAGGGCTGACAGGGCTTAGGGCTTAGGGTTTTTAGGGCTCAGGGCTAGAAGGGCTTAGGGTTTAGGTTTAGGGCTTGGGGTTTGGGGCTTAGGGGTTACGTCTAGGGCTTGTAGGGCTTACGGCTTTTAGGGCTTAGCGCTTTGCCATCGTGGTCCTACCACACAAAAAGTTGCGTTATGTATTATGGATAGCTTTAGCATGTCTATATGTATTGCTGGTTTTTTATTTTAGTCGTTTTCTAGCATTCTGTGTTATGGCTGTGGCACCAACCTTGTCCAGGTCCCGATGGCAGGCATGCGCTGCTGCCGAGATTGGACAGCGGCTCTTCCTTCGCGCGTCTTCAACTGCTTCACCCGCACCGGCACCAACCTCCTCGGCTTCGGGGAGGAAGCCAGCGGCCGTCGCTTCTTGCGACCCCCTGCGGCTGGATTTGTCTGACCCACATGCTGGGGTCTCTGCAGCTCTCGCAAGTGCAGCCCTGCAGATGCGGCCCTCCAGCGCTGGGGCTGCCGGGCAAATTGCCGCCGTAACTCTGCTTGCAACCAAGAGCCATCAACTCCTCCCGCTTGCTCGGGGGCAGCTGCTTGTAGATAAGGAGCATGTCATCCTGCTCGGTCGCCATGGACGACGCAGCAGCGGCTTGGGTGGTGCAGCCTGTGTCTAGCGCCTTAAACCCTAAACCCTAAACCCCTAAACCCTAAATCCCTTAAAGGAACATGTAGAGGAATCCCGAAGTCCCAAAGAATCGAGGCTAGGAAAGGGGTCGCGGTTAGGGCTTAGGGGTAAGGATGGGGTGCGTTTCGAGTGCGGGGCTTTGGGCCAAGGGGCTTTTGATTTTTTGAGGGGTTTCCGGCTACATCTCCCTTAACCTCGTCTGAAAAATCGCTGACTCTATATATATATATATATATATATAAGTAATAGAGAGAGAAAGAGAGAGAGAGAGAGAGAGAGAGACAGAACCACACACACACACAAGACACACACAACACTCCCGAAGATTCCAACCAACCAAAACCTATTTCTAACTACTACGCAACCTTCGTGACTGCAGAAACCTAAGAACCCTTCAATTAAGCAATGTGGCTTGAAAGATGTCAGAACATTAAGAATAGGGTTTCCTTATTATACTAATACCCATAGTCATACCCATATAAAAATACCTATAATAATACCCATAGTCACACCCATAAGATTATCCATTTCCTAAAGGGCTCAAAGATGCAGAAGTTCAGACGAGGCTCGCCGGGAAGGATGCTGGACCAGACCTGTCTCACAGACTGGGGACCAAGAGACCAGGTTAAATGGGAGTTTCGGATTTCTAGGGTACCTTATTTGGCGGTCCTTATAATAAGGATCCTACTATCTAGGGTACTATATTAGGGTCCCCTATTTTCGGAAACCCCTAAATAACTATCAGTCCTGCATAATTCGAGTATGGCTTGGGTGGTTATAGTAGTAGAGCTATGAGCAGGCTACGAGCCCTAGTGACATTTACGGAGAGAAATTCGGAATTTGCCTGAGCGTGAAGCGTCGGCTGATTTTGTTCATTAAGGTCGAGTGTTATAGGGTTGTAAAGGCTTCACACATAAAGAATATGCCCAAAAAGATACAGAGCATATTAGCATGATTCAACGTATCTGGGTAGTTCTCTGATTTAGATTCCCTGTTGGAGCCCTCACAGAGAAGTGGCAATTTTCATAACACCTGCCAAAGGCGGGAAGACTTCCTCCCCACAGATTGTCTGATGAGAAGCTGAAAGGAGGAGCAGCCCCAAAACACATATAAACATAACTTAACCCTTGCGCGGTCATAACGTTAAGGCCCCACACGGGGCAGTTGTCAATAGTTGATGTTTGGGAGTCCCTAAGACGGGAGAGCTTCAGCTTGTCTTCGGCCCGAAGCCTTCGGGAAGTCCTGAGCCTTTCTTGAACGGGAGCTTTTGTGACGAGAACTCGCGCGTGTAGGGTTTCGGGGCTTAGGGCACCAAAGCTCGAAACTGCACACCTGCCATCTGATAAGTCGGTGGTAACCTTCCGGCCGACATCTCAGCAGAAGAATGCAACAACCCTTCCATTAACGATCTGACAAAGGCAATCCCTAAAGGACTGAGTTGGAGCGGAAGGTCTGATCACCTCTGCCATTCTCAGCAGCAACACAGCCTGAAATCGTTTCAACAATCTGACCATGAGATTGCAAGCTAGCAACCTCAAAACCCTGGGTCTAGAACATCTTAGACGACAGGCCTTGGGTGTCTGCGAAGTTGAGGCCGCCACGGCGGCAGGTGCCTGGTACCGGAGTCAAGTTTCAAGCCCTGCGACTTCGCTGCTTCGGGATCCGAGCTGAAGGATTCATGTAATGTACGGGCCTTCATAATTAGAATAAGGTTTTGGGGTATCTTATGCTATAGTTATAATTCATAAGGAACCCCCAGAAGAGTTTCGGTGCTTTTTAAAGCCTGGGGGCCTTATCCTTAGGATCCCGATTTTAATGCTTATCACGGGAAGGGATCTAAAAAATGAGGGGTCTGCAGTGTAGCTCATGGTATCGGAGAGTGGACTGGGAAATCCGAGGGACCCTCCTAGGCATTTTCAGAGCGTTCGTCTGAACCTCCCAGAAACTTAGGGGTAGGGGTTTGGGGTTTAGGGTTTAGGGTTTAGGTTTAGAGTTTAAGGTTTAGGGCTTAGGGCTTAGGGCTTAGGGTTTAGGGTTTAGGGCTTAGGGCTTAAGGCTTAGGGTTTAGGACTTTGGGTTTAAGGTTTAGGGCTTAGGGCTTAGGGTTTAGGGTTTAGGGTTTTGGGTTTAGGATGGAAACTCCTCCCACCAGAAAGTCGCGTCTATTTGGCTTTAGGGCTTAAGGGGTTTAGGGGGTTTAGGGAGTTTAATCACCTAAACCCTATTCCCTGGTTTAGGGAGTCTCCTACCCATCAAAGTCCTCGAAGGTATCCAACCTCAAACCTTGACAGTAACACCTATACCCTGCGCTGCACCCGACAAGCCGCGCTTCTGCTCCGTAGAAGTGTAGGGTTCAGGCACCTTGGCTGCTGCCTTTATATTCGGCCCGCATCGCCAAAACCCTTAACGGTTTGGGGTGGGTGAACAGTCTGAAGGCTTTGGTGGCTCCGAAGACCGTCAACTCCACAGAAGTGGAAAATGATACCAGCGAAACTTGACGCCAGCGAAACTCAACTGAATGAGGATGCTGATTGTTGTAAGCAGCCTTTGCATTGTTGTGGTTGCGGTCATGTGCTTCAAAGCCCAAGTTGTTCCGCCAAGCCAGCTGCGAGGCGGCACCGGCACCAACCTCCTCGGCTTCGGGGAGGAAGCCAGCCGGCGCCTCTTTTTGCGACCCGCGCCTTCATCTGTCTTACCCACATGCTGGGGTCTCTGCAGCTTTTGCACCCGCAGTCCTTCAGATGCGGGCCTCCACCACTGGAGCTCGCAGTCTTCAGTCCAGCACTTCAGAACAGGAAGTTCTGATAGGCCTGGAAAAGTTGCAATTTCGGTTTGGGGCCACTGGAGCTGCCTGGCAAATTGCCGCGGTAACTCTGCTTCGTCATGAGAGCCATCACCTCTTGACCCACATGTAACACAATCCTCTGTCCAACCCTCTGGCGCGGCCAAACCCTCCCATCAAGCCTTGTGAAACCTAAAGACTCGGAAACCTGGAATTATGCTGGGACCTTAGCCCATGGAATCTCCTGTCGTAGCCAGAGACTCCAAAACCTCTCAACCAAACACTGCACCTCGAATCATCGACACTTCCCTTATTGTTTGTATACCGGCTGCCCCGAGAATAGAGCTTTTCGGGGTCCCTTTTTTATGGCATCTTTTGACAATTCCTTCGAAAGGTAGGTTGTGTCATTTGTGGACTACAGGTACCCTACTTGTCTAGTATCCTGGGGATTCGAGGACCATGTTGGGACATTCTCGGGGTTATAGTACACCAGAACGGTTAAAGGTTACCTGCTCTAAACCCTGAAACCTAAACCCTAAACCCTAAAACCTGTAACCTAAACCCTAAACCCTAAAACCTAAAATATAAACCCTTAAACCTAAACCCCTAAACCTAAACCCTAAAGAATAAACCCTAAACCCTAAAACCTAAACCCCAAACCGTAAAACCTAATACCTGAGACCTGAACCCTAAAACTTAAACCCTAACACCTAAACCCTGAACCCTAAACCCTAAAATCCTGAAACCTAAACCCTAAACCCTAAAACCTAAAAGCTAAACCCTTAACCCTAAAACCTAAAACCTAAAGCCTAAACCCTAAACCCTAAAGCCTGAAACCTAAACCCTAAACCCTAACCCCTAAAACCGAAACCTGAAACCCTAAACCTGAACCCTAAACCCTAAAACCTAAAACCTGAACCCTAAACCCCAAAACCTAAACCCTGAAACCTAAAACCTAAAGCCTGAACCCTAAACCCCAAACCCTAAAACCTAAAACCTTAGCCCTAAGCCATAAAACCTAACACTTAAACCCTAACACCTAAACCCTAAACCCTAAGCCTGAAACCTAAACCCTAAACCCAAAAACCTGAGCCCTAAACTCTGAAAGCTAAACCCTAAATCCCAAACCCTAAACCCCAACACCTGAGCCCTAAACCCTAAGACCTAACACTTAAAACCTAAACCCTAAACCCTTGACCCTAAAACCTAAAGCCCTAAACTCCAAAACCCCAAACACTGAACCCAACCACGGTCACCCTTTAGTTACGGGACTCTGGGCATCTCCGGCCTTGGCTGCCTCGGTGTTCTGCGGCTCGACCTCCACTGCTCGGGGGTTTTAGGCTTCCAGTTTCACTAGGGTATAGGGGTTTAGGGTTTAGGGTTTTAGAACTTCAAGTTGAAGGCTTTGATTGGGTTTAGGGTTTAGGGTTTTAGACCTTCAAGTTGAGGGCTCTAGGCTCTAGGGTTCCAGTGTAATTAGGGCTTAGGATTTTAGAACTTCAAGTTGAGGGCTTTAGGGTTCCAGTCTAATTAGGGTTTAGGGTTTTAGAACTTCAAGTTGAGGGCTTTAGGGCTCCAGTCTAATGAGGGTTTAAGGTTTTAGAACTTCAAGTTTTGGAACTTCAAGTTGAAGGCTTTAGGGTTCCAGTTTAATTAGGGTTTAGGGCTTCAGAACTTCAAGTTGAAGGCTTTGGGGTTCCAGTTTGATTAGGGTTTAAGGTTTTAGAACTTCAAGTTCAGGGCTTTGGGGTTCCAGTGTAATGAGGGTTTAAGGTTTTAGAACTTCAAGTTGAGGGCTTTGGGGTTCCAGTTTTTAGTTCAAAAGCCCGGCTTCTCACCCTGAGCCACAAACAAATCTTGGTTCCTAGTCCTAATCTTGCCTGAACTCTCTGTAACTGGTGCTGTTAATGATAGTATCCGACTCTGATTCTGATGACAGTTTTTATTGCATTATGCTCATTCACTCGTCGTTCAGAAAGAGCCCCAGCCCTGTCAAGGAAACCTTGCGGCGTTTCTGGGTCTAGGGGTTGTTGCTTGTCTGGGTTTACGCGTTTAGGAAAGTTTAGGGGTACAGTGCATAGCGGGTAGACAACATGTCCCAAGCAGGAATATGGCTGGCTCTTACACCAGGTCGATCGAAACCACCAAAAAACGCACAGCCCTCTACGCTGCTGGGCCTTGGCGACGCTGTTCGTCGCTACGTCGGCTTCCGGCGTTTCGGCCTTCCGAAACCTGGGCTTCGTAAGCTGGGGGATGGTTAGCGCCTGTTATGGTCGTCCACAGGACACTTCAGCAAGTCTTGGGAATGCCCGACAGACTTTTTGTTGAGGTGTGGGTCCAGGTCTTTTAACCCACTTTCCTGGTGTTTGGGTTCCAAGTTTTGGGATTGAGCAGCGCAGGGTTCAACTCGAGGGCGGTTGGGGATTTCTCGTGTGCAAGGTGTAGTTGGCTGCTTGAGGGACTCCAGCAGCGACCCAGAACCCCAATTCCTATGTGGGAGTTTCCGAAAAAAGGGGACCCCAAATATAGTACCCCAAATAGCAGGATCCTTATTACAAGGACCCCAAAATGAGGTACCCCTAATTTTCGGAAACTCCCATGTTGCTTTCTTTAAATACAACACTGCTACCCACAAAGCCATCTTGTAGTGATCTAGTGGCTCAGGCCCGGATGTGATAAAGACTCAGACGCACCGAATTCCCGATTTGAAACATAAGCTGAACGCCCAAGGAACATAGGCGCGGTGTTTTGGGCAATGACGCTCGCCCAACCTCGCAAAAATGGTTGGTTTGAGTTGACGGATATGCCTAGCTGTTTCCATGTGTTTTTCTAAACCTGGTTGTTTTTTGGGGGAAACCTATGCCTATCCAAAACACTCACAGACATCACCACAAGAGTTTCGTCGTGTACTACCAATGAAGCATAGTACAGGGCCCTCATAACCAGTAATTCAGACTTTCAATTTTGCGGTCTGTATAGCAACACATTAGTCCCTAAATGGGCCTACCACGGTATACCCCGCCCAGGCAAGCCGGCGTGCAGGGCTATGCGTGAATCTGTACGTAGAAGTGCATATTCCGAGAGGGTTTGAATTGTTTATGTTTCAGAGTCGAATCTACAAATCGAGCGGGAAGCTTATGGATCCATAGAGTGCTGAAGAATCGGGCGCTCATATTCCTGAAGCAGGGCCAACGCGCAGAAGTGCTGACACATCGGATGCATATGGGGCTGGCGGGCCCCGAAGCGACATCAAGGCCTAAATCCTGGACTCCCCACTGGGATGCATGTGGGTCCCTTTTGGGGGTCCTTTTTGATAAGGGTGCCGTACTATACTGGGGACCTAAAAGGGGACCCTAAACCCTAAACCCTAAACCCTAAGTTAGATCTTAAGAGTGTTCCCTGGGGTGAAGATCTCCGTTCTCCAAGCCCGAACCGATTCTTGGCTGGAAGGTCAGAGGAGTCACCTGGTGCCGAGAAGGCCTTTGAGGGGTTTAGGGTTTAGGGGTTTAGGGTTTAGGGTTTAGGGGTTTAGGGGTTTAGGGGTTTGGGGTTTAGGGTTTAGGGTTTAGGGGTCCGAATTGCACTATCCCTGGACCCCGACAGTCCCTACATAATTACACTCGACAAGCCGAAGTTTAATGATAACAACCACCTAGGGGCTGAGTACCCCAGCCCCAAAAAAGGTTAACCTTTTGAGTTATAATAGGATTCTATAAGCCCCAAAAGGTCAAATGTTACCTACTCAGCCCCTGAGACCAGTCTATTGTGGGGACGTCTGGGATTTGGGAGTTTCAGTCAATTGCTTACGACTGAAGGCTTCTCCAGGATCCCTGGTCTAGTCTGTGCGGGGTCGGAAATTGTCCGTTTAGATTTAGGGTTTAGGGTTTTAGGGTTTAGGGTTTTAGGGGTTTGGGTTTTAGGGTTTAGGGTTTTAGGGTTTTGGGTTTATAAGGTTTAGGGGCTTTCGGGACAAACCCGTACCCCTTCATGGGGCCTTCTTGGCCGGTGTCGCGAGCGCGAACCCGGATGCGCCTGGTGGGCTTTCTAGTCTAGGGCCCCTACGATGAAGCTTTTAAAGGGCTTCACCATGTTGCGTAAATTGCGGCACGGTTTAGGGTTTAGGGTTCAGGGTTTAGGGGACCCTGAACCCTATAGTAGATGCCATAAAGTTGGAACATGATAATCCTCATACCCTTGTAAGGTTTATGTATGAGTATAAGCATCCTAGACCCATGTTCCAACTTTCTGGGGTTCGCTGTAAGCCCGTCTCGAAGCTTTAGGGTTGAGTTAGCCGAGACCAGGAACTCTGGTTGTGGTCTTCAGCTTCAGGGTCTCTTGAGAAAGACTTGGGGGTTTCCGATAATAGGAGGCCCCGATATAGTACCCCAAATAGTAGGATCCTTATTCTAAGGACACCAGAATAAGATACCCCATATTTTTGGAAACTCCCACTTCGGGGTAAATGTTTAGGCTTCTGAGTCTGGCGCCTGCGGCGGCCAGTGGGTAGTCTGTCTGGTGCTTAGTAGGGAATGAGGGAATGGATCCCTATGATAGTCCCTTAAGGTCCCTTATAGCAGTCCCTATAACCCATTCCCCCATTCACTGCTAAGCACCAGACAGTAGTTGGGGGCTTATGACCTTGACTTTTAGGGTTAGTGGGTTGGGGTTGACAGACATGTCCGGATCTGAAAGTTGCCCCGCAACACATCTGAGAAACCTCGCTGCACCGGAGCCAGAAGGGCAGTCGTTTGGAGCTTCAGGTCTCCGGAGGCATTCGAAAATCGTTCGACTGCATGCCAAAAGCCCTCAACCGTCAACCCCAAATCCACAACTCGACATACGAACTCTAAAGCAAGTTCATCAACCCACTATGAGAGAACTCAAAACGAAACGCCGCTTGCGCCGTTTCACCCTTCACCTTACCTGCGCCTCGACGGGACCTGCTCTAGAGGTCCTGCTCCAAGGCTTCTATCCGGAAGAGCCCTCACATTCAAGTCGAGCTGCTTG
>CAJNDV010007391.1:27894-42559 GCA_905221635.1 Symbiodinium sp. CCMP2456 | reverse complement strand
GGGTTTTGGGGGTTCAGGGTTTATAGGGTATAAGTTGAAACGTCTTATTGGGTGCAGTGTGCAGACTGGCGGGTTCAGGGTGCAAGCGCCACGGAACCCAAGCAAATCACTACACTGCCCCTGATGGAAATCCCAACCCCCAACCGACGGCTTCACCATTGTCAGAGGGCCCCCCCCCTTGAGATTGCAACGTACAGGAATATTCCTTAAACCATACGATCATGATAAGGAACCCTGCCGAATCTAGCACTACAAAGAAACCTGTACGACACCTATCAAACCGTGGTAAGCTATGTAAAGAATCAGAAGCTCTCACACGATCTCCACCAACAAAACACCCAAAGCACTCACGGTTCTTCGGAGTTTCTGGGGCTTCATCCACCAGCCTCCCTAAACCCTAAACCCTAAACCCTAAACCCTAAACCCATCCACCAGCCTCCTCCGGCTTCTGGAGAGAGCTTGGCTTCGGCGAGGGCGCCGGCGAAGAGGATGGCACCTGGAACTCACAAGGTCGAAGCTCGAAGCGGGCTTTGTACAGTTTTACAGAGCTTGTGACGAAGAGTTTGAGCTTCTGAATTCTGAGAGTTTTATGCTGCTTCATGGGGTTATATGATGGGGTACGTAGTTTCAAATCCTATAGAGTGTGGAGAACTTTGCTCAAAGCGTGTGGTGAAGGAGTGTAATTGAGAGTACGGTAATTACCTGCGATCTTGAAGGCTGTGTACAGCGCTTCGTGGCACATTGTATGAAGCACCCAGCTGCTGGAACAACTTCAATGTCCTCTATCCTCAAAACGCAAGACTGCCCTCCCTTCCAACTCTGCCCGGAGCCATGAAACCAAACCCTAAAATGCCCAAGTTCTATACGACACGTGACGGACAGAAAGCCCAGCCGGAAGTGCCCGGGCACTCCGCATCTAAATCGGAAGTATCGACAGTCCCTTTTCTAGACCCTGAATAATAGGGTCCTCATTTATGGAAACCCTCCAAAGTGTAACAATAACGAAGAGAGGGGACTCCCAACCGCTCCCCGTGTGCACCGGCGAAGACGAGGGTGCCGGTGACGAGGGCGTTGGCGAAGCAGCAGCGATTGCCTGGCCATGGAGATTCCGGCTTTGGGGATTCGAGTTTAGGGTTTAGGGTTTAGGGTTTAGGGTAGTAGGGTTTAGGGTTTAGGGTTTAGGGTTTAGGGTCAAAACGGGGGAAGGGATTCCTGGTTGTTCGCAAGACGTAAGCCGCTCCACAAAGCTTCGTAGAGTTTCAGGGCTCCTGAGACTAGGACGTGATTATTGAACATCTACAGTATGGGGCTCCCTCTTCTTTCAATCTCTTGCAGATGAGACAACCATAAAGTGCGCCCTGGGCTTGAAGGCTTCGGGCATAGGGTGTGTGCGGCGTAGTGTATAGGGGCTTTAGACACTAGCATAGGGCTCTGATTATTCGGGTTGTGGCTTGGGTGTGGGGCAAATGCCGGATACCGATTTGCAACACGGAAGGCTTCAGGGCATGGGCTCTCGAGCCTGAATCCACCGGGTCAGTACGGTCACCAGGGGACCCTATCTATGAGTTTTGAGTTCTACTGTACGTGCGAATGAGTGTCGGATTTACACTTACACGGAGTCCGAAGCTAGACGACCATGTCATGGCTTTGGCCTACTCATGCACCTTCAATGATTCAAGGCCAGAAGTGGGGTCGGGCACGGACTTCAGCCGCTGGTATTGCAACTCTGCGGCAAACTCGTGGTGGAGTGTGTGCCAGAGGTACTTGGGCCACACGACATTGCAGTGTGACTGCATTAATTGCGTTGAAGGCTACTCGAAAAGTGTCTCTGCTGAGAACCTTGAGGAAGGCCGCGAGCACTTGCCAGGGTCCTGGCTGGCACGCCCGCCGGACCCGGTCTGCCACCTCCCACTGGACCGCACCGGTCGGCCCCATGGCCGAGCCGGACCCAACCCTCAGGCAGCTGCGGGGCGGGCTGCAGCAACGGCAATGGCAGTCTTGCGGACGCCTTGCTTTGTGTCGTGGCACGATGCTTCGCACGTCGTTGAAACCAATGTGCAATGCAACCCCGACTGCTCTCAACGTCTTGTCACCCCAGAATCCTGAACCCCAAACGTTAAGGCTGCAAGCGTACCGTTCAAGAAAATGCCCGCACGAAGCCTCTCCAACTCAAGACTTATAAAGCGCCAAACCGCGAGCGCCAGAACGCAATCCTGGGGCCGTGCACCCCTGTAACACCCCTTTTTTTTAAGTTAAGGACTCTCAATAAACCCTTCTCGAAAAAAATCAATAGTCATCAACATAGCTTCGGCCTCGATAGCAGCAGGTCTTAACCTGTTGGTGCAGGTCTTAGGCTTCGGTTGAGATGGGGGATTCCTTTACAGGCTTAGTGTTCGAATGCTGAGAAGTGGGAAAACAGTGGGCTTAAGCCTTGCGAAGGAGTTCGTGATGGCTTCTGCAAAACGGGTCGTCTTCAGACGAGTCTGACCGTGGTGTTCCGGGCCTTTTAAACTTCTTCAGTGGGGTCGCATCAAGACTTGCTTAAGGGTCGTTAGGGTTCAGGGATTGATCTTCTGAAAAAGCTTGGTCTAGTCCTTGCAGAGGGTAAGCAAAAAGCTCGTTGAACCATCAACACCACACCAAGCACATGAAACTCTACATGCTACACTCGTGTGTAGAAAGCCCTACCGCACCTCAATGGCCGTCCCAGACCCAATAAGCCAGGGAACTAAATGGTCAAGCTTTCAGATTACTACTAAATCATAAGAACCCGGAAAGTTTAAGGGTTGGGTATTGAGGAACTAGGTAATGCCCAACAACAAACACCGAGGCACTTTCGGGTTTACAGGTTCGCAGGATTTTCTGAAGGCCCTGCGAAGAGCTCTCAAGTCCCGAGACCCACTCGCCCCCAAGAGTTGCACAAGTCGACCCGAACTGGGTGATCCGACAGGCTGTTTTTCAGGGTACAGTATAGGACCGATTGGGACAAGGTGTGAAGGCGAATTGGTTCAAGGATTTTTAAGCTCAGTGTCCCTTAGCTTTCATTCCAGGGTGGCTAGACTGCCTCTCAGCGAAAAGACGAACAAACAGCCACTTTCGGCGCCTTTGGTCTTGAGTTCGTCAATCTTGGAAGCCCTACCTGAACCCCAAATCACCTACGTTTTACAGGCGTGGGGTGTTGCAATCATAACAAGGAACACCCAAAAAGAGGGGTCTCAGAGGGTTCAGGCCCTAAACCCTAAGCCCTAAACCCTAAACCGTGGCTCCATAACGCCCGGACCCTCCCCGCACGCCTTTCGGAGCCGTCAGCTGAAACCACGCAGAGCCAGCCTGAACCAGCAGGTTTTGGGCTAGCTTTGCTACGATCCTTACGTTTGTCCCGCTTACTATCATGCGCCACTACCAGTTCTTTGTAAACTCCTGTTACATTGAGCTTCAAGCTGGAACACCAAACCCTAAACCCTAAACCCTAAACCCTAAACCCTAAACCCTAAACCCTAAACATTTGGTCTTGCGTTTGTGTTGGGGGGGGAAGGCTTCGGGCCTGAGGAGCTTAAGTTTTGCTCTGAGAATCTGGGAGTTTCCGAAAACAAGGGGTACCTTAGTTTGGGGTCCGTATCATAAGGGTCCTACTATTTAGGGTACTATATTAGTGTCCCCTATTTTCGGAAACCCCCCATCTATGCTTGATGTGGCTTGCTTCTTCGGCTGGAGGTGTCAGCGTTTAGCTGCACAGGGCCGCCTGACAAAGTGTTTAGTTTAGGTCAGGTTGATCTGGTTTTGCTATAGATGGCTTCTGTTGAGTGGCCATACGTTGGAGAGGTTCGAGTAGCTCTTTCCTTCACTAGCTTTATGCAGCCATTCCTTTGTTTTCTTGATTTTGGGCTGGGCTTTGCAAGAAGACGGTCGACTCGAGGACGATCAAAGCTCCGAAGTTTTCCAAATTCCGTGTATGCGCTTCTCACTCCGCATAAGCTTCGGGCATCGGGGACTTCAGGGCCTTTTTTTCTCAACTTATTGAAACCCTAAACCCTAAACCCCTAAATCCTAAACCCTGGTGATGAGTGATGCTACTTTTGTACCGACTCTGCGTCCCCTGATCCGTTCTTAAGTAATGTAGGGGCCTTGATAATCAGAGTAGGGTTTGGGGGGTTCCTTACCATAACATGTACGGGCCTTCATAATTAGAGTAGGGTTTGGGGGGGTTCCTTACCATAGCATGTAGGCGCCCTCATAATTGGAATAGGGTTTTGGGGGGTTCCTTACCATAACATGTAGGGGCCTTCATAGTTAGAGTAGGGTTTTGGGGGGTTCCTTACTATAACATGTAATTAGGCGCCTTCATAATTCGAATAAGGCTTTGGGGGGTTCCTTACTATAACATGTAGGGGCCTTCATAATTAGAATAGGGTTTGGGGGTTCCTTTCTATAACTATGGTATACTATACCCCCCCTCCCCCCCCCAAACCCAATTCGAAGTATTAAGGCCCCTACAGTCCTCCTCAACCCAAAACCCCTTTAGCACCTCCAAAGTCTCGGGCTTGGCTTCGACGAAATCCACAAAGTCTCATACGACCCGAACTCCAGAGCCCCCTTCAATTTGTGAGGTGAAGGTTTCTGCAAGGAGACTACGGTTCATACACCTCTGTAATAACTCTATAGACTCTAGCAGACTAGACTTCTTACAGTTAGGGTCTAGTAGTTCTCGTGGCCCGGAGTCCAAGCGCTTGAAGCCCAAACCCTAAACCCTAAACCCTAAACCCGTCTTCGTTCCGCCTTCCCGCTCATTCACATAATCGCGCACTTTCACGCGATCGCCCGAAGACCCGGTACCGATTTCAAGTACCTGGGGTGATAGGGTTTAGGGTTTAGGGTTTAGAGAGTTTGGTGATGTAGATCCCCGAGCAAAGGCACCCGTGTCTGTACGGCGATATTCAAGACTTGATCCTTGTGATCGGTTGGGTTTGATTATCATCAGTCAGGGGTCGATCTTGGGGATTCAGGTGTAAGGCGTGGGTTCACCCAGAACCCCAAAGCCGCGTTGAGGTTTCTCGACAAGATAGCATCAAAGGGCCCTCTGAAATCTTACCGCACTATGGGCCCTATTACCATGGCGTTGGGAGCCTAAAGCCCGGAGCCGTGGAGCCCGATGCTTCTCCAAAGCTCAAATCCACAGGTCATCCTAAACCCTGAACCAGGCTCTAGAGTCCTTGACTTCGTGAAGTATGGGGGGGGGATCGAACTGAAACTTGTTTTAACGAGGTTCCGGGATGCGGGTTTAAGGCTTCGGGCTGCAGGATACAGCATGCGTATGACGTCTCGAATATGGCTCTATAGGCCGCCTTAATCCCTTAAGCAAACCATTGGATCCACAGCGAGAAGATGTAGACAGTCATGTAGATGCAGCACATAGATGTAATCTGGACTATTTGCTCCCCCCAAACCAAATCGAAACTAAGTGGGTCCATAAGATATTCAGCTTGACTCCCCAGGTTCATCTAGATGGAACCTCAAGCTGTTCAGGGTTTAGGGTTTAGACACTTCGTGCTTGTCTCGCCATTATCATAAAGACTAGAACCGCTAGGGTTGTCCAGCCTGGGATTGAAAAAGGGCCCTTATATACCCCAATTAAACCAGGGTACGTTAACCAATGCGATTATTTCTTGTTAAGAGGACCCCTGAAGAGGAAAACTCTGAGTGCTACTAGTGCTGGTGTTAAGCACCCCCCCCCCCCACCGCCCTCCCAGAGCTTTCCTGCACCGTTGTCTCTGCAGGGAGTTGCCCAACGACGGAGCTCGATGCATCCTGCAAAGATCGCGCAGACCCTCCAGGCCCAACGATGGAACACCTACTGGGGTTTAGGGTTTGGTTTACCCTAAACCCTAAACCCTAAACTAGAGGGTTTAGGGTATCACCCGAAATTGCAAAGCGACGGAAATTCCCAGCCATGACCCATTCTCGTTTAGCCTTGCAGATATGCGGATTCTGGTGCTTTAGCCTCTGGGCCCTTTACTGGGAGCTAGGATTAGGGGGACCCTTGGGGATATAGCCCCTCTCAATAAGGTCCCTTTTAAGAGAGCCAAAAGTAGGGTTCAGAAGGGGTACCCTTTAAGGGGTACCCCTAATAATACTACCTATTTACGCCCGGTGTGAACGAACGTTTGGTTGGAGGGCTTGGATTTTCGCTCAGGGTGAGGTCGGGCTTTAAGGTTTTTTTTGAACGTCGATGCGCCACGATCCCTACGCCCTGCATCGTACTACATACCGCCCACCACGCATCTGGACCGACCCCCCTAATTCTCACATCGCCTAAGCACCCCAAAAAGTTACTCTTCCTTAGGGGCTGACAGCTCAGGTTTAAGACTCCAGGTTTTTAGGTTAGGCATCGCAGTTTGGGGTTTAAGGGCTTAGGGTGCCAATTGCCCTATGTGGCATGAGATCCTTCTTGCACCGATCCCGAAACCTTCCCTCAACAAACCTTCAGGTAATATGTGGGTAGTTGTCAAAATTATGGTCCCTTTTGGGGTACCCTAAATAATAGGTGCCGTATTATAATAAGGACCCAAAAAGGAATCCTAATTTTGACAACCACCCATATGTGCATGCCCAGACTGAGAATGAACATCTGATCGAGGTGTGCCTTAAAAGCTGTCAAGGCGTCGTCTCAAAGCCACCCACTGAAGACACACGTTGAGAGAGAGAGAGAGAGAGATCTCCAACACACGCCACGAACGGATGAACCCACCCCTAACCCTAAACCCTAAACCCTAAACCGGCCCTGGGTTCCGCATTCCAAAATGCTGAAAGAGGCTGCACAACTCTTGCCCGGAACACGAAGCCTGCTCGATCTTCCGTCCTAAAGCCTGAAACCATATACTTCTCCCTAAAACCCTATCATCCTAAAACCCTATAACCCTAAAACCCTAAAGCCTTATAACCCTAAAACCCTAAAGCCCTGTAACCCTATAACCCTAAACCCTATTAAAGCCCTATAACCCTATAGACCCTACCACCCTGAAACAAGGCAGACCTGGTTCTTCAGGAAAAACTGTCTGGTGCTTGGCGGGGAATGGGGGAATGGGTTATAGGGACTACTATAAGGGACCTTAAAGGGACTATCATAGGGATCCATTCCCCCATTCCCTACGAAGCACCAGACCCTAAACCCTAAACCCTAAACCCTAAACCCTAAACAGCAGACAAAAAAAAGGGCAAGATCCGAAGTTCCCCGAGCCCAGGATCCTCGTGCTCACCTCGCGGCAGGAACGGGTTTCCCTAGGGATCAAAATAACCCCAAAAGCCTTATTAGTTTAGGGTTTAGGGTTTAGGGTTTAGGGTTTAGGGGTACCATACTATATAATATATAGTATGGTCTTTGGGCCCAAAAGCCTCAATATATGAGTCCTTAGATCCCTAATGTTTCTTACTTCCAATCTTGTAGCAAGGTTTTTTAACGTAGGTTTTTTTAAGGTTACAAAACATACGTTAAGAGCCAGCAGCTTGAAAAAAAACTACGTAAGTATAAGTGCTGAAACTACGAAATGTCACTAAATCCTGCGAGTCGCGTACGATTACCACGTCAACAGGTGCAGAGGGTTACATAGGACGTGGGGCTTACAATAAGGTTTTTAGGGTTCAGGTCTGGTTGACGGTTCATGACGTGGGGTTTCCGAAAATAGGGGACCCCAAATAATAGGATCCTCATTATAAGGACCCCAAAATCAGGCCTCCCCCCTTGTTTTCGAAAACTCCCATTTAAAGATGGGGCGTCTCTTCCGGCAACTCGTTATGACTAAGGCGAAAGAAGTGCGCACAAAGCTGAGCGCCCTAGTTTCTGAAAGGCGACTGTTGTTTTGAGTGACCTTCTTTCGCTGCACGGCTGCGCAGCTGCGCTAGACTGCCATTGACAGACTATGCATGGGTACTGCTAGGTCTACATGAAGGAGGATTTCTCTTGCACCAATATTCAACAAGAGCCCGAAATACACTCACCCACGTCTCTAATGTAAGCCTTACTACACATAGCAAGTCGGACAGTCGGTTACTTTGTGTTTTATCGGCTTCGACGTAGGGCTGGACTTTGCATGATGCGGGACTATACGGATACTTCTTATCACTGGTCACCCTCAGCCCTCTACCTTAACGCATCTGAAACCCTAAACCCTAAACCCTAAACCCTAAACCCTGAAACGCATCTGAAGCCCTGAACGTCATGGCAACATCCTAACGCCCTAAACTTTCTAAGCCCCCAGAGCCCCATATCCAGAAGAGCCACAAGAATCCTCAGAACGAAAAGCCCTAATGTAGGGGCCTAAGTGTTTAGGGTTCTGGGTTTAGGGTTTAGGAAGGTTTTAGGGTTCTGGGTTTGGGGTTTATGAAGGCTTAATGATTAGAATAGGGTGTGGGGCTAGATTATACCACAATTTGAAAAAGGAACCACAAAGGAACCCCCAAAACCCTATTCTAATTACTAAGGCCCCTATATTGACTAAAGGTTTCAAAAGCAAAGCTGCGATGAATGGCTGTGTGTCGGCCTTCCCAGACCGCCAGAAGGATCTAAAATCTACAGAGTCGATCCCCTAAGTTGGGACCCTCTACTACTAAGGGGTACTTCAAAGGAACCTCCTCATGGGATCTATTTGGGGGTTTCCGAAAATAGGGGACCCTAATATAGCACCCCAAATAATAGGATCCTTATTATAAGGACCCCAGAATAAGGTCCCCCCCCCCCCCATTTTCGGAAACTACCATTTTTTAGATCCTTCCGGACTGCTGTATGGAGAGCTTCACGAGACCCGCCTTCCGGAGCTTGGCAAGTGAGCTGCTGCAAGCTGTCTTTTAATTTAGGGTCGTTATAATAATTAGCTTGTTGGGTTTTGGGGTTTCTTTTATGGGGTTGCTTTAAAGGGTTCTATAAGGGCTACTGCAAGGGTTTAGGGTTCAGGCGCCTTAAAAATTAGAATAGGTTGTTCTGGTATATTATACTGTAATTATATGTATTATAAGGAACCCGCAGAATAGTATCGGTAATTCTTTAGACCCCTATATTAAGCCTCTCAAGGCCATGTGGTGACACAGCAGCCTGGCTGGCACCGTCTTCGTCAGGAGGGTGCAGTTGCTCTTCAATCGTCGGGGAATCTACGAGCCTCAAACGGAAGCTCCCATGGATGCGAGGGCATTCTGTGAAGGACTGCCGAGGCACTCGCTGTTGATCAAACAGCACCATCCGAACGAGCTCAGCTTGTCGTTATTAGCGCTAACGTCTGAAACTCCTAGGTACCAAGCAACCTGAGACCCACAAGACCCCACGCAGCCTAAACACCCGACAATCCTATAGCCCTAATATAATGGCCTTAATAATTAGAATAGGGTTTGGGGTTCCTTATTAATATTATCGTATAACATACCCCAAAACCCAATTCTAATTGTTCAGGCCCCTGCGTTAACAAGGCCTAAGAACCCTAAACTCCCAAAGTTCTAAACACCTTAACACCCTCAAGGCCCTGCAGACCCCAACATGCCCCAAGGCACCAGAATCCTAAACAGTTCTTGAGGGTTTAGGGTTTAGGGCTTAGGGCTTCTAAGCAACCAGCCCTCTCAACGATGTACAAACAAAACCGAAGGCCCTGAAACCTCGTAGCCTGAAAAGATCATTGCAAAAAAACCCTCAGCCGGAACCTTTTCAGAGAGCCCCTATAGAACCTTTACAAAAACCCTAAGAAAACGCAGAAACCCTTAAGTTCCCTATGAAGCCCAAAGTGAAGGGCTTTCGGGAAAACTTCAAGTCCACCGAGGCGTCGGCGAAGCTGCAGGTGCTCGATGCACTCCAGCCACATGCCCATGGAGAACTTGTCCTTGTGGGGGTTTCTGCTTTAGGATTTTTCGGGTTTGTGAGGGGTTGAAGGCTCCTGGGTTTGCTTGAAGGCTGTGCAGTTCTTTACAATCGCTTCTCTAGGCGTCCTTCAACGTTTTGCCATTGTTTCCACCTCTTCTTTCGGGGCCTTCACCCTAACCCTCCAGGTATCTACTAAGTGACTAAACCCTAAACCCTAAACCCTAAACCCTAAACCCTCTACTATACAGGGCCCTAGGGGCTCCAGCACCCTCTGTAGTGGAGGGTTAGGGTCAGGTTTGAGGGTCTCAGCATCGCCTGTGGAGGACGGCAGCCTTGAGGTCCAGGGGCTGAGGGGGACTTGAGTGTTAAGGGCCCTTAAGGGTGTGTAGGGTTTAGGGGCTTAAGGGTTCGTGTTTATGGGGTTTACAAAGGGCCCTTAAGGGTGTGTAGGGTTTAGGGGCTTAAGGGTTCGTGTTTATGGGGTTTGCAAAGGGCCCTTAAGGGTGTGTAGGGTTTAGGGGCTTAGTGGATTAATTAAGGGTTCGTGTTTATGGAGTTTACGGGCTTTGGCCTTGAAGCTCAAGTGGCTGATGTGGTGTTTGGGGTCCGAGGTTGGAGGGTTGCCGCTGGGGATCGATGAACTTACTGAAGATGGAGGTTGGTCAGCTGAACGCAAAGCCGACCTCTCAAGTAAAACACGCCTTAACAGCTGTAGCATTAAATCACCAAGCAGCAGACTTTGAACCAGGAGCCCGCGAACCCGGACACGCATTCCACAGAATCCCATCAACGGTCTTGAATCGGCAACGCAAATACAGTTTGGAGCCGCGTCTCGCCCAGAACTACCATGAAACAACTGATAGAGCTAAAACAACGCCTACCAAGACCTTGACCCGCAACCCCTAAGCCCCATGTTACATAGCTCATGAATCCTAAATCCGCGTATCTGATCATGTAGACCGCTGAACCATCAGCCCCCCCATCCCCAAAGCCCTGAATCATACACCTACAAACCAAGATACCCTCAACCCCAATCCCTGAACTTTGAACAAACACGGGGTGTTCGAAAGTAATGATGAGTGTAACGAGGTGCCGGTGTATGTGATGCTTCAACTACACAGGGACTGTGTGGAGATATTTTTGCTAAGCATTCAGACGACTTTACCAGGGTGCCCCGGAAGGTAGTTACCGTCTTTGAAAGATTGGATGGGATAATAAATGGGTGGTTGTCAAAATTATGGTCCCTTTTCGGGTCCTTATTATAATACGGCACCTATTATTTAGGGTACCCCAAAAGGGACCATAATTTTGACAACTACCTAAATGGCAGCCGCTCCGAAGTGCCAACCCAACACAAGTCCCGAACACGCTAAGAAACAACCTACAGGTCAGCCCAGACCTGCGGTCTTTGCACCCTTTAAGCTCAAGCAGGCAGTCTAACGAGTTTTCACAAACAGTGAACATCCCCGAAACAGCCTATGCAGCCCTGCTTACCCCTCGAGTAAGCCCGAAAAAACCAGCATCCTGAATCCGCATCCTGAACCCGAAGACTAAATCTGCGAGAGCCCGAAGGTAAAGCACATGCCACAAGCCCAAAACCCTGCGTTGTCAATTTTAAACACTGCTAAACGGGAGCAGTCGACTTACATGCGCCCGACCCCGCCATCCTGAACCCCACAGCCAAACATCCCAAAATCCCTCCACTACTATCGAAGCCGGAGAACCCATGTAAGAGCCCACAGAAAGGACCAGTGATAGAAGCCCCTGTAATTCTGAATCTCGGTCCAAGATTCTGTGGCCTTCGGCCCCGTCGCGACCGCCGCCGCTTCGGGCGCAGTGGGAGCCTGGAGTGAAGCTTTGGCTCTCAATAGGCTTCAAGGTTGTACCCCCTAAACCCTAAACCCTAAACCCTAAACTAGTTTTGCAGTGTTTCGACGGTGGCCTGCTTGCTTAGCATTGCCTCTGGGCTGGGTCAATCTCCAAGTTAGGATTTCATGTTGAAAAGGACTTTAAGTGCACCAAAACTTAAAGGTTGCTTACACTACTTAGTGCGGAGCAACTCTGAACTGTCAGAAACTACCGGGATCCGTGTAAGCAGCCCGAATTCTAGGGAGCATGGCTTTAGCCATCAGCCTCTTACCCTTATACCCTCAAAGGACTCATATTTTTAAGGCTTTTGGGCCCAAAGACCCTATTACATAAGGCTTTCGGGCTATTTTGATGCTAAGGGTTACAGTACACCTCGGGACCAGACCGAAGAGTCCAGGCCGAAGCGCCTAACGCGTCGTTTCACGCCAAACTTCCTCAAACCAGTCGGACACTCTAGAACCCTGGAAGAAACCTTGTACTGTATAGGAGCCTCGATAGCTATAATTGTAGCAAGGAACCCCCACAATAGTGTAGGTAATTATTTCGGCCCCAATTATGCCCTTACCGAGATCACGGAGAAGGTGACGCCCCTGCGAGGTAGGGTTTACGATCATGAGGCTTTTTCGGGTGAGTATATGTCGGGTATAGTACACTGGCAATGACAACCCCAATTAGTGCGCCTTCTCAGTGTTGGCCGCTGCAACATCCTGCTTCTCCGGCTCCTGGTGGTTGTCTGTGGGGTGTTGTGTTGGAGGCTCTAGCTAGCAGGGATTTCGCTGCCGCTCTAGGCGCGCTGGCAGCAGATGTCGTAACAATTTGATGCCAAGAGCTACAAGTGCGAGGTCGGCGGTGAGCAGGCAGGAGCGAGCGGACCAACATGAGCCCACAGTGACTTTAAGGATGGATGCTTCTTTGATATGGTTGTTATGTTTGTGGTTGGCACAGGCAGAAGCAGTTGGTTGTGTCGTGATGTCATGGTTGTGCCTTCTTTCACAGAGGTTTCTGTCGCTTGTCCTCCGTCTTCTTGTTGCTGCTCAACAGCGATCAGAGCAAACAATGTTGCCGTGGTCACCATCCTCTAACAACACTGCTCTTATTGCATCAGCACTGTCTGAATCCGATGGCCATCATGGTTACTCAGGCCCCCGACAGTCCACATAGGGCAGCGGATAGGCTAGAACCCCGAGACTCAAGCAAAAGAGGCTTGTCAGGGCAAGCAAACAGGCCTGATTATCCAAAGGCAGATTCAGGTGGAGTCTGGGGCTTAGGGCTTCTGGGGCACACACACACACACACATGCACCGAATCCGTGACAACTGGAACACTTCACGTACCCTGAAGCCCTAGAGCCGAGAAGCCCCCGAACCGTCGCTCCAAATTCGCCACGGCCCCGGCTGAAGCGGTCTGAGGTTCCAACAGGGATCCCTTGTTTCCTCTCCTCTTGCCTGAACTCTCTCTACCCTCACCCCCTCCACCCCCTCCCAGCCCTACCCCCGCTCCAACCACGCCTCTAAAACAGCAGCAATGCGTCGGTTCTCTTCATTTGCTGACGGGCCGAGGCGGACGGCTAAGTTTAGTGGCTCGGATGGACGAGTCTACTCCGATGGTACGGAGCCCACCGATGCAGATTTCGCGGTTCAAGAGTTGTGGTTGGACAGCCTCAGCCCTGAATATCAAAACCCGAAATCCGAAAGCAAGGAACCTTACGGGAAACCATTATCGAATTGATCAACCAGCCTCAACAAAAACCCTTATCTTACATGTCTCCAGACAGGGAAGAAGTGTCGGAAGTTTGGAGGGTGACAGGTCAGGATCTAGGACGTTTCCAGGTGGGTAGTTACCGTTATAGGAGCCTTATAGAAGGTCTATATACCTTATAGAAGCCTTCTAGAAGCCCTATATATCCTAGACTCCCCACCTGTAGTTTCCTTTAACTGGGCTGTAACCGCGTAAGCCCTTGCCCACGCCCAACAGCTCGGAAGAACCACGACCTAATGCAGGGGCCTTCATAAAGTACCAGAAAGGGCTCTATACCAAAAATCCTGTAAGGGGTGGTAAAAGGGGTTCTATACCAAAAACCCTATAATGGGTGGTAGAAGGAATAGCTTCAGGGCCATGATAAATGGAATAAAGCAGGGTTTCGGGGCAGGTTTTAGCACAGGTGTACGAGGGAGCCCTAAGGAATCAAGCTGGTGATGTGTTCGCGCTTTGTTCGCGCTTCTCGAATAGCTGGTTTCAAGACCCTCTATCCCGAGGCTCCAATGCATGGTAATGCAGAGATTTGTAAGGTATGTAGGACTTTTAGAGACTAAGCAACCCCATTTTGGTTTGACGAGAGGCATTGTCCTTGACTGAATCGCTGGGGAGTCGCGGAAAACACTCGAAGTACTTAAATGTAGTCCTCGGCACCGTCGAGCTCGTCGAAGTCGAACATCGCCAAGGAGTTCTCCGGACGCCAAGCGAAAATTCACAAACCAGCGCTTGCACACTGTAAGTATAGCTGTGAACACTGTTATCCCCAAGCTCTCATGGGGAGTGCTTTCAATACCATTTTCTCAGACCCTTATGTTGGGATGTGGAGAGGTTGAGGGGTTCAGTGGCTGTGCCACCGAGGGTTTAGGGCGCTTGGGTTGTGCATTTAGGGTGAGGGGGCTTATGGACTGCCCGAAAAGATCGGGACTTTAGGTCGATGGTTTACGCTTCACCACCATGGTTTCCCTAAAACTGAAACCTTAAACCCTAAACCCTAAACCCCAAACCCCAAACTTAGAGAAGCCTAAGCCTTAAACCCTAAACAATAAACCTTTAAGGGATTTGGCTTCGGGTTGGGGTGAGATTGGCGAGGATACCGTGGTTGAGCTTGGACCCTCTGACCTCTGCTCCCGAGCCAAAGCTGCAAAATAAGAATGATGCTGATGGGGCCGCTGTTCCTGGCTTTTTTTGATTTAGGGTTTAGGGTTT
>CAJNDV010007391.1:12556-27824 GCA_905221635.1 Symbiodinium sp. CCMP2456 | reverse complement strand
TTAGGGTTTGGGGTTTAGGGTGATACAGTGATAAGGATCATCGTAGTACTAAGCCCTAAACCCTTATAGAAACCCAAAGAAAGCCTTTTGCATGATACTGATGAGGATTGTCGTAGTACATACTACTACTTACAAACTAGCATACCCATAAACTCCCGCACAATCGTTCGTCGTTCTCAGGCTTAGTAGCTCGATGGCGGCAAAGTGCAGCGAAACTCATGGACAGGTGAAGCCCCAACAATTAACCCTTATAGAGTAACCTTACAGAAACCCTAAGAAAGCCTTATAGATCCCTTTAACTTTCAAGAACCCTAAATAGATGGGAGCCTCGTTTTTGGTCCCTGGCCCCCCCAAGACTCGGTACTCGAGGCCCTTAGCCATCAGAAGCCCTATAGCCCAAAAACCTTGGCCCCAAGCCCTCAAAAAAAGAGGGGTCTAGGGTTTTGGGACCTCTGAATGCCGAACACTAAACCTCCAGAACCCTAAACCCCCCTAAATCCAAACTGGCAAGAAACGGATCTGAGAAAAGCGAGTGCCAGCATAAAGGGGCCTGAATAGTTAGAGTCGGGTTTGTGCTAAGATCCTTATTGACTCTATCGGGCGGCGGGGGGCCGGAAGGGGCTTAGGGTTCCGAAGTATCTTCTAGCTTGGATGTCTGTAGCATTTCATGCATGTCAGCAGGGCAGTTAGAATCTTCCGGGCTTCGGCCATGGGGGGCGCTAAAAGGCCTCTTTACAAGTTGGGGCGATGAGGTTGTAGGATTCAGGATCTACTGGGCTCGCCTCCTAAGATATCTTTCGCAAAAGTGACAATGCAAACCCGACGGGTGATTGACCATGGCATTCTTACTGTGAGCATAAGGGGCTTATGCTGTCGGGGTGCAAGGACCTACATGTTTGCACATTATGTACGCACAGGCACTTGCATCGATAAACTGGTGCCGTGGCGAGCAGATCACATCGTAAACATATGCTGAATACAATGTTTCGGAAATATAGAGGGCTGAATACATGATTTCAGAATATCCCCAGAACGTCCTAAAAGCTCTGAGCGCTGCTACTTTTCGCTTGCTGCGCAGGGTATCCAAACCGAGCCAGTGAAGATGATCCAAGTGGCACCTCAGTCCAGACCCGCGGAAACAAAGGGTTCTTTGCAATTTTTGAGGGTTTCCTGTACATGCCTCGCAGTAGTATAGGGTACCAAATCAAGAATTGAAATTTCTAGATCCTTCCAACGGTCTGGGAGTGGGGGTTCAAGCTCGGGCTTTAAGTTGAGATGTTGGCCGAGCCACCCTTCCCTGAATGCCAGGTGATTGGGCAATCTTTTAGAATTATGCACACGTCAGAGCAGGACCCCCCCCCCCCCCCNNCCCCCCCCCCCCCCCCCCCAACAAAGGCGCAGCGTCCTAGCCCGGTTCACAGCTAGAAACGCGCTAGCTAAATGGCCCCCAAACCTGAACCTTGGAAACCCTGAAGCCCCACCACGAAGCTGCCTCATGATGTTGTGCCAAAAGGCTGCTGCGGTTGTGGAAACCGATCGAAAGTCAGGGTTTTGGGTTCAGGGTCTCCATGGCGGTACTGTCGGAACCCAAGGCAACACCAGCAAGACATGGGCGAGGCTCTGATAGAGAACAGTGTCTATGTCTCCAACAAGGCAAGCTGCGCAGCCACTTGGCATCCTGCACTGTGCAAACAGCAGGTGACAAGGTATGAAAACTGAAAACCCTCTCGGCTTGCAGGCGTCACACACACACAAACCAAGGACATGATCCAAAAGCTCCAACTCTGGGATGATTCCTGCCACGTCAGAGCTACCCATAGGCCCCATAGTAGTTCCTTTTTGGAATTACCTAATAGGATCCTAAATACAAGCCACAAAAAGGAACTACTATGGGGCCTATGGCTAGACATGAAGGCCACAAACTCGGGGTCGCAACCCCAAAATTCAAGCGACCTACATAACCTCAAATCCTAAACTCTACCCCGATAACCCTGTAAGCTTTAGGGTTAGAGTGCTTAGGGTGTAGGGTTTCGGCCTTTTGGCTGGCCCAAAAGCTCTAAACCCTGAAACCGCCTCGGACCGCTTCTGCAGCAGCGGCAGCGTCGGCCACAGCGGCGGCATCCGCGACCGGTAGTTTGAGAAGTAAGCGGCCCTGAGGTGAACCAAGAGACTCCAAGTTACCCCCTGTGTTCGGAAGGTGCGGCAAGATATCTCGGGATCCTTTAGATGGCTCAACACCTCATGCATATTCCGTAGTTCAGGGTTTTCGGAGTTTCTGGCGGCTGGGCTTGTATGCTTTTACTTCGTGTCCGCATCACGTGTCCAACATCGTCGGGAACTGCACGCCTTCAATGCTGAACCCTAGCCCTTCGAACGCAAGTTGAGCGTGCAGGGGCTTAGAACTTTAGTTTTGGGCTGCGAATCCTGAACCGTTGTCATGAAAATTCTGCATTCCAAGCCTGAATCCTAACCACGCGTTTCTACCAAGCTCGCGGCAGCAAGTTGCCATTGCAACTGCCGTGACCCGGCCTCGCCCGGGAGGATTCAGGGATTCAAGATTTGAGGGGTTTTGGGTTTAGCCTGCAGGATGCAAAATAGCATTACCTGTTTTTCGGGGTAAGGTCCACGAGATCCGAATATGTAGCGCAGGGACCCTACGACAGTGAGACATGGCATCGAAGGAATTTAGGGCCTCAGACCTGAAGACTTAGGATTGTGGGCAATCGCTCGTTGAATCAGAGAAGTAGCCGAATCCACACACACAGACCGACGCATGACACGCACCTGAACAGTGAAAGCGCAAAACGACGACCGTGACAACCACGACCACGACGAGTAGAACCCAGGACCGCCAACGAGAGCTACTATGACAGGAGTCCAGGAGACCACGAAGAGACCACGGCGAGACCACGAGGAGATCACCAGCAGTGCAAGGGAGACTACCAGGACCCGCAGTGGCACACCCATCCAAATCTCTGGACGCCGCTGCCTTAATTTGAGGAACAGCAAATGCCAATTCACCTCTGCAGTTGGAGGGACTTGCATAAAACCATGCCAGCCAACACACACCCACTCTTACAGAAAGCCCTCAACAAAGGGATTTCAGCAATCAAGCCTACGGATTCGAAGCAGCGTGACCTTGAATCACCCTAATCACCCTAATCCCCAATACCTAAATCACAAAGCCCTGAGGTCAAGGACTCTAAACCAATTTCAGTTTCAATCCTACAGAGACAAACGGAAGCCGAGACCCGCCGGGCCACCTTCAGTGTCGCGGCCGTTCCAAGCGCGCCTGCGAAACTCCGAAACCCTTCACATGAAGAGCTTACGTACGGTTTCACATGACACGACGGCTGCGTAGGTTTCTACATAGCTTCACATGGGGAACCATGTTAACGTGTCATCCACAACACCGCATATAACAAGATAAGAAGGAAAATACATAGACACATAAATATATGATACAGATATGATCATATATGTTTCTGTCTGTATATATATATATATATATGCCCACAAACCTTTATTTCTACAATTGCTGAAGCCCGAAAGACCTACACTCTAAAGCCGGAAACCCTGAGACCATGAACCCCGAACTCCTAAGATCCTGAAACCTAAAACCGCCCCAAGCCCCTGAGGCCGAAGACCCAAGATCCTAAACCGTAGAACCCTAGGATACCTGGTATCGCAAAGTTCTGAAACCCTAATTTTTCTTACTGGGTCGCACGTTCAGCGTCCTTTTGAACATGGAGAAGCTTCCCAAAGTTTCAAATGCCGAACCCTAGAATTCGCTTATTAGAACCCTACAGAATTTATAGAGCCCTGTCTAGAACCATATTGCCTATTCCCATGGAATGCCCTAATCTGAACCCTTGATCGGCATCCGAAACATAGAGCCCCCGTCCAGATGCCAGATACCACAGTCACAACCCCACTAAAATATTCGTAGAACCCTATGAAACCTTCTACGCAACTCTTTAACACCCCATAAAACGCTTATAAATCTGAACTCCCTAAGCCCTAAACCCTCTACCCTTGGAACCTGTCCCGACGCGACAGGCCGCAGTCGCTCCCTGCAGGGCCAAGGCGGCTCGCCATGCCGAGCCTTCCCAAACCGTCGGGGGCTGTATTAATACAGGGTTTAGGGGGTGTAGGGGTTTACGGGTTTAAGGTGTGTAGACAAAGTGCGTGCGGTGGGCGCACTTTTTATTAGGAATAGGGGCGCACCCACTAATCGCACGCTTGCGTCAGCATGTAGTCCCGCCTCAACCACCCCAACTATTATTCTCAATTAGGGTTTAGGGTTCACCCTCAAACCCCCTGCAAGGGGGGCTTTCTTGCTCTCCGCTTCCCCTCGCGGATTAGCACTGCACGTTTCGCAGCAAACTAGAGCTGAGACGGTGCTGGCCGCTCGACGACAAGCAAAGGTTCCCAACAAACAATTCGCCCCTCGCAACCAGTCAGGGTTGCTCGAAGGCAGGGCAGGGCAGGATTTTGCCATGTTAAATTCTTCTGGTGACATGCATGTTTTGGATTAGGCTGGTGGCCAATCGTCTCGGGGCCCCTCCTTTCCGAAAATGTGCGCCCCTACTAAACCGTCCGAGGCTCGAGGCGGATCTGGAAATCAAGGCCGGATTTTGCCATGTTAAAGTCTTTTCGTAGAGTGTGTGTTTCAGATTAGGGTGGCTGATCTCTGGGTCCCACCTTTCAAGATGTGTGTCCCCACTAAACTGGGGCAGGTAGGAAGGCAGCCCCGGACTGGAATCTGCCAGCCTGGGGCCCCAGCCTTTGCTGGGGGTAAAAACACCTCAACGATGAGGGATTTGGGGTTCTGATAAAACGGACTAAAGTCCGTATTGTCTGACGCGTAAGCCGAGTCATTTCCATCCCCGTTTACCGGGAGGCTTTACCCTCCGTCACCGTTCTTGGGGGTTTAGGGTTTAGGGGTTTAGGGGCTTTGCGCTTAGGGGCTTAGGGTCTAGGGGTTAGGGGTTTCGGGTTTAGGGGTTTAGGGTTTAGGGTGTATTAAAAGGGGTTTCATAAGGATTGTTCACGGATGTTGTACGGGATCTAAGGGCTAGCTTCAAACATAATAGCCACTGACAGGGTCTTACACACGTATGTGTATGTATATATATATATATACATATACATATACATATACATATACAAACATGCAACATATAGCATTACATTACACTGTACTATATCATACTCTACTACTTTATTGATTTCATACTCTACTACTTTATTGAATTGATTTTTCGTACATTGGATCAGACTCATGACCAGAAATTGAAACCCTATAACCCTAAACCCTATAACCCTATAACCCTAAAGCCTAAACCCTAGACCCGATAACCCTAAAGCCTAAACCCTATAACCCTAAACCCTAAACCCTACAACCCTAAACCCTCAACCCTATAACCCTAAAGCCTAAACCCTCAAACAGTGATGCGCCTGCGCCACACGCGCCGAGTGCCGCGTTGGCAGACGCGGTGTCCGGCGCACCAAAGCCTAGCAGCCCCAGGGCCGAAGGCCACCTGGTTTGGGTTAGGGTTCATTATAGGGTTTAGGGTTTAGGGTTATAGGGTTTAGGGTTTCGGGTTTAGGGTTTGGGGTTTAGGGCTCATTATAGGGTTTAGGGTTCATCATACGGCGTTATATGGTTTAGGGCATATGAAGGTGTAGGGCTCACTATAAGGTTCAGGGCTTGTTAAGGTTTAGTGTTCATTCAGGTTTAGGGTTCATTAAGGTTTAGGGTTCATTATCTGGTTTAGGGCATATAAAGGTTTAGGGTTCACTATAAGGTTAAGGGCTTGTTAAGGTTTAAGGTGCATTCAGCTTTAGGGCTCATTAAGGTTTAGAGTTCATTATAAAGTTTAGGGCTTGTTAAGGCTTAGGGTTCACTAGAAGGTTTAGGGCTTGTTAAGGTTTAGGGTTTGTTAAGGTTTAGGGTTCATTCAGGTTTTGGGCTCATTAAGGTTTAGAGTTTATTATAGGGTTGGGGGCTTGTTAAGGCTTCGGGTTCACTGTGAGGTTTAGGAGTTTAGGGCTTGTTAAAGTTTAGGGTTCATTCGAAGGTTTAGGGCTTATGATAAGGTTTAGGATTATAGGTTTTTGGGACTACTGTAGGGGTTTATATAGGGTCTTTACGACAAAGGGTTCAGTATATTCGAATGGCTTCTTATCAAAGTGATTTCCGGTGTTTCATTGGGTTTGTAAACCTTTGCTCTACCTGTTGAACGAGTACGGTGCCCTAAAGCCCTCTGGAAGGCGTAATTTAGGGGCTTTGACAATCACAATAGGGTTTTGGGGCTCATTACACTCTAATTCATTATAATAAGGACCCATAGTATTGGTAATTATTCAGGCCCCTATATTACCGCTTCAGAGGTTTCCAAAAGCCAATAATCAACGAGTGGGGCTTTAGGGTTAGGACGTTGGTAGGGTTTAGGATCTGTTGGGGACAACCAGCGACTGTAAGGGGATATCAAGACCCGTCATGTAGGCCTCTGTATTGTGGGGGTTACATCGGGTTTGAGGTTTAGTTTAAGGGTGCGCCAGGAGCAGCAGCCGCAGCAGCCCACCGCAGATACTTTTGCAATATCCGCGTGCTGAGATCAACGTTGAGTCCAGACGTTGCCCGGCAATGCCATTCAATTGCTGAACAAGCAAGATGCACAGCATGAACAAACACAGGGCCAACACAATGTGGGAGGTTCAGTGCTTGCAAGCCCTAGCCGTACGCAAGGGCGCGAAACGCAGAGATGTCCGATAAATTTACACCAGCCCGAAGACCTGTGCTGTCGCGCTTACCGCTTGAAAATACCAGGGAAATCCGAGCCACAACAACACAACAAGGATACCTATCTCCGACAAGTTGCCGTCGAGCGGCTGCTGGCCGTTTTGTGCTGCTGTGATGGCCGCGTTCACGGCTAGTTGGCTGACGTGGAGCCGCCTCTCACTGCTAAATACGAGGAGATTCCAACATTCCCTCAATTCACGGCTTCATACTCAGGAATGCCCCTTCTCACCTCAGGGATAGTCGACACTTCGGGATTTGGGAGTCTCTGGGCAACTGCCCTATCTCGTCTTCTAAGCATCCGACAGCTGAACTCAACAACAGACGGAGGAGGCAAAGCATTGCTACGGTTTGGGTGTCTGCGGTTCAAGCCTTGGACGGTTGTCGAACGTCACAAGAAAGTATTCAGGTATGGAAATTTGCGGTTCAACGGTTTGGGGATTTAGGGTTCAATTCACTGCTTCGAGCTTCTAAACCTGATTTTATAGGTGCAGGGCAGTGGATGACAGGTGGCGGTTTAGGCTGTGCCGTTTGGTGTGTAGGGCTTTGTAATGCTCGCAGGCTATCACCCTTTGAAAAATTGGGTCCGACTGACTTAGCACTGCCAACTGACCATCTGCAACAGAAATCCCCCGCATTGTGTGAGACATATTCATACTCCCACAACTCCTTGCCAACCTGGCCCCTAAGTCACAAAAATAGTAATCCCCAAGCTATACTACTCTTATTCTTGTAGAAACCCCTACGAAACCATACAGACCTCTACCAAAATGCCCTAAACTAAAACAAACCCTAAGGGTCCATGTACCCATGGGCCTTAATGTAGTCCCTATATGGGTACTTTAGGGCCAATGTTCTACTATTTGGGTACATGGACCCTTAGGGAAAGTAACACCAGACTTCACCCTACCTCGGGCTGGAAGCTGTCAGGTAAGCCACGGCCGAAGCCCAGCGACCTCAAGCACGCGAGGATCATGGCTCAGCTAAGGGAGTCTATGGATAATTCTCTATATTTTAGGGTTAGGGTTTAGGGTTTAGGGTTTAGGGTTTAGGGTTTAGGGTCTCTTTTAGGGTCCGTTTTATAAGGGTTCCGGAAGATATTGTGGATCCAAGAAGGGACCCTAATCTAGAGAACTACCCATATTGTGGTAACTACAATAAGGACGCCTGGGGAGTAGTATAGGCCAACCTTCTTCCTAAACCTTATTCCTATTATAGATATTCTATTACAGAAAACCATTTCCATTTTCTAGGGTTATGGAATATGGTTTTTCTATGGGATTGCGGGTCTATGGGGTTGAGGTTGGGTTTTTTCTATGTGGTGGTGTATGAGTCTTTTAGTGGCTCCATCCTAGGGGTCTTGCTATGAGTCTTGGTGTGCGTCTTTCGGTGGGTTTAGGGTTGAGGTATAGGTTGTTATGATTTTGGGTCTTTTTGGGTCTTCAGGTGGGTCTTTCATATGGGTCTTTCGGTGGGTTTAGGGTTCAGGCATAGGTTGTTATGGTTTGGGTGCTAGGGGGGTGTGCATGGTTAGAAAATGGAAATGGTATCCCCTAACTACATCTAGGACATTTTTCAGGTGGGTAGTTTCCGCTATAGGAGCCTTATAGAAGGTCTATATACCTGATAGAAGCCTTATAGAGGCCCGATAGTCCCTAAACTCTCCTAAACCCCCTAAAACCCTAAACCCCTGTACGCCCTTAACCCTAAACCCCCAAACCCCTAAACCCCTGAAACCCTAAACTCTAAACCCCTGAAACCCTAAACCCTAAACCCCTGAAACCCTAAACCCCTAAAACCCTGAAACCCTAAACCCTAAACCCCTGAAACCCTAAACCCCAAACCCNNCCTAAACCCAAAGCCCTAAAACCCCTGTAGTTTTCTTTAACTGAACCCCGAGTGGCCATGAGACACCGAGGTCCCTGAACTCAGCAGCCCGAGACTTCTGGAACGCTCACTCTGCAAGGTTTCTGCAGAATGAACAGTTCTACCCCCGGAAATAATAGAGGGTTTGGGGTNNGGGTTTAGGGTTTAGGGTTATCATAACAACAAACACACATGCATGCAGGAAAGCCAAGCCTGCTGCACATCACAAGGTACAGGGTGTCCTTGAAAGTCCATTTGAGCACCCATTGCGTGAACGCAGAGACATGAACCCTAAACCCTAAACCCGACATGACTGGAATCAACTTAGAACATGGACCGTCGGCCAGCCCGTGTCATCCCCGAGCATCTGGCGGCAGCGATCTCAAACAAACCTGAACTGCAGCAGAGCTGCCAAGGGGAGCCAAGGCGGCGCAAATCGATGCAAAGGCGACCTGTTGCAAATGGGCCACTGGCTTAGCAGTTGTCATGTCCTTCAGGACGCTCGAAATATCTGCCATGGATTGGAACCTCGGAATCCAAAGCCTGAAACCCAAGTTACAACGGGTACTTCAACTCTTTTGCAAAACATCCCCCCCGCACCCACACACACACACACACACACACGCGCACGAACTCCAGTGCAGTAGCTTCGGGATGCGAGCCACGGTCGTTCTTAACTCCCCACGGACCGCCTAAATCATCTTCATGTTCAAAACACGGCCGCATGGGTTGAAAACCAGATTGGGTGCTAGGACTGCTAGGATTAGGGGGACCCTTGGGGATATAGACCCTCTCAATAAGGTCCCTTTTAAGGGTTCAGAAGGGGTACCCTTTAAGGGGTACCCCTAATAATACTACCTACAGATGAACCCTGGACAGATGCCCTCCGACACACGAAACCTGGTCCCAATACCCCAACTGCCACGGTTGAGGCGCAGGAACCCACAGGCAGTAATATTGCCGTGGGGTTCCTCTATGTTCTTTGATATGCCACTGTTCGTGTAGGGGCCTAACCCAAGCCACCAATCGGAAAGTTCCAATTCACCAATTTCATCCTGGCCAAACTTCCAGGACGACCGAAATCTTGAAAGCCCAACCGAAACCCTCAATGCCCGAAATGCCTGCAACACGCTAAAATCCAAAGGCTGGCAATCACTAACCCTAAACAGTCAGTTCCATGTAAAAGCCGCTAAACAGCACCAAATTACCCTTTCCCTTCGCCCCCGAGTGGGGCCATATCCGCGACCGCGCCGCAGCCACCGGCCAAGGCCAGAGCCTTAAGGTGGGTTTAGGGTTTGGGGGTTTAAGGGTTAGGGGTTCAGGGTTCAGGGTTTAGGGTTTAGGGGTTTAGGGTTTAGGGGCGCTTTAGGGCTTTAGGGATTTAGGGTTTAGGGTTTAGGGTTCAGGGTTTAGGGTTCAGGGTTTAGGTTTTTTGTTAAGTGTAGTTTAGGGGTTTATTGGTTTAGGGTCTAGGGTTTAGGGGTTTAGGGTTTAGGTAAAGTTTAGGGTGCATGAAAAGTTGAGGCGTTAAAGCTTTTGAAGGGGTGTTTTCTTGTCCGCATGAAGGGTTTTGGCATTTCTGGGGTTTAGGATAGGTTCTATACAGGCTTGATGACTCTTTTCGGGTTTGAGAATGACGGTTTAGGGTTTAGGGTTTAGGGCTTAGGGTCTTCGTGGTTTGGAAGATAATGGCTCTTACTTGTATGCAGACGGTTGTGTATGCTACCACACTCATGACCAGTGCTGTTCTGATTGACGTCGTTACATGCCAATTTGTAGTCTGAGTCTTCTAGGTATAGCACTGTGGCATGCTGTTGTCGTCGTTCTACGTTGTGAACCATTGTCCATTTCGCATCGTTGGCATTGGTGTTTCGATATCTAGAGAACGCTGAGGTCATGTCTTTCTGCACCAGTGCCCTTGCGGTAATGTTTTCTTGGGAGAATGTCAGTCTACCCAGTCACCGTACATCTTCGTTGTGCTAATGCTCCGCTTATATTTGTTGTGCTTATGGCATTCAGTAGCACCAGCAATGAACCCTAGGGAATAATTAGTCTTGGAAAGTAAATTACCAACCAACCCTTCTACTAGAATTCCTGAAATTCTTAGTATTCCCAAATTTCAAGTTTTGCTTCGGTAGAAACACACACCAAGCCGAAATTCCATGAAGCCCCAGTACATCCCGACACCGCGCGAAATCATCAAAGGGCCTCTTCCCACGCACCGCAGCGCGCAGCAGCGGCCACAGCTGCGTTGCGGCTGAAGCCGTCGACCACCACCTGGACCAAGGTTCATTCTACATCACTTCTTGTTAGAGCGGCTTTGTGAGGGTTCTATAAGGGGTGCATCATCGCTCTACAAGGTCCTATCAGTTTAGGCAGTAAAGAAATCCCACCCTCCCCCCCCCCCCCCCCAACCACCGCAGCCCCCACCGAAGCCTAGGGAAGGAAAGGCGGCTCTCCGGGCCTGGAGGAGCCGAGAGCGACCCGGGAGCAGCGGACGGCTTCTTCTTACTTTCGGTTTAGGGTTTTAGGGTTTAGGGTTGAGGGTTTCGGGTTTCGGTAACTGTCGATCCGGTCGTTGTTCTGGGCTCACGGCACTTGTTGCCCGGGCACATCGGTTTGCGGACGAAACGAACACTTATCAGCTGCAGATGCTGGGAGCTAGCCCTCTTACAAACACGATGGGAGCCTGCAGCGGGGATCCTGCCACCGGGTACATGGTCTGCACAGTCATGGCGGCATGGGCGCAACATACTCGAAAAGAAACGCTACCCCTTTCTGGAGCGCGTTTGGACAATGCAGGCTCCCATGCTGTGGAAGACGAACACGCAGCTCGCACATGGGGGCGCTTGAACTGGGTTCTTGTTAAGGGATTTAATTTAAGTTACCATAATAAGGAAACCATATTATTTACTGTAGATCCCTATCATGGTAACTTAAATTAAATCCCTTAACAAGAACCCAGTGATGTAGAAGCAAAGGCAGCAGCTACGACTAGGCAACTGGTGCACCTGCTCTTTAGGGTTTAGGGTTTAGGGTTTAGGGTTTAGGTCCTCTTCGTCACGCAAACTAAGCCGATTTTCTACCGGAGATTGGATGCGAGCGGACCCCGATGCCGGCATGAAAGATAGACGGTTTCGCTTGTGCCAACACTTGCCGCACTGGGCCGTGGAGCTCTATCGCTTCTCGCTTAATGCATCATCATCATCATCATCATCATCATCATCATCATCATCTAGGGTACTATGTGCAACTCGGAAAGGACAATATTTGGATTTAGGAATGGGTGCTGGTGATCGCATGCAATTAGGACGGACGATACTAGGATTTCGGCATGGATGCTCTGGTGCTCTCTTTCAAGGCAGACACCTCGTCAACAAAACGGCCCCGTTTCAGGCTTCTGCAAGAAAACCGATGTACAAAAGCCCATACAGAACGCACTCGTGCCTGTTTCTCCCGACGATGACTCAATGACATCCTCGTGCACAAGCAGACAACATTGGAAATATCAGTGTCGTCTGCCCTCTCCAGCAATTTTTGAATCAAGAAATTCTGTGATGTAAATGTAAATGATTAACACAATCGCATTCGGAGGAGAAAGCGTAAAACGCACTCGAAGACCCACAAACTCTGCAACTAGCCGTGGATTTGGCTGCTCCCCCCCTCCCAGCCCCGGAGTGGCGACATGCAACTCTCCCCGACTGGGCCTGGTCAAACTTGTCCTACCTTCACCGCGTCGAGTGGCACTGATGCTATTGATTAGGGTTCCGGTTGATCGCAAGATTGTTCCTCGGGCCGGCAGGAACCGAAACACCCCCTATGTCTGAACCCGAACCATGATGATAGCTTTCCTATAGAACCGCACCCCAACGTGCTGATCCCGCCGTTCTCCAAAGCTTCAATGCCTCAGATCCCCAAACCATGGCAAACAGAATACGTGTGGCCGTGCAATCGGCAACACAAAACCAGAAGCCACTGCAGAATAAAGAACAACACACCACGCGCGTTGAAGACAATCTCAGAATCTCAGATGCCCTTTAAACCCTAAAGACTATGGAAGGGATTGTCATGGGCACCCGGTCCAACCTGTCGCAGACCCTAAGCCTAGCATTGGGGAAACTCTTCCCCGTAACAGCATCGGAAAACTGCCTCAAGGATCCTGAGGCAACATAGCAGGGAGAGGCTTCTATGCCTGCACAGGCAGGATGGTTTTTCTCCAGGCTGCAGATTGAACAATACGTAGATGGGCAGTTTCCTAAATTAGGGCCCCTTTTGGGTCCCCAATATAGTATGGCACCCTTATAAAAAGGACCTTGAAAGGGGCCCTAATTTAGAGAACTGCCCATATTATGAGGGCTTCTCTGACAACGCAGTCAAGATTCGTTTGAGGAAAGCCTACATAAACTGGGCTTTGAAGTAACCTGGGAGAAAAATATAGATTTTTTCATCATGGTCCCAAAAAAGTATTAAAGCATGGTGCTCCAAAGCCCAGTAAACCCTACCAGGGAGAGTCGGGGGTTCCCATGCCTTCCAGTTATCAGCTGCACGAAGCTCCTAGAAATCCCCATGCATGCAACCTGGATTTCAACACGAAGCAAAATCGGAAGCCCTTGAACTGTCTGGTGCTTCGTAGGGAATGGGTTATAGGGACTACTATAAGGGACCTTTAAGGGACTAACATAGGGATCCATCCCCCCATTCCCTACTAAGCACCAGACAGTTGAACCCGAAACCGGAGATCCTGGACTCCCTGGCCAACCGGGGCGACACATGGCGTCAAAAAAATAGGGGGGGGGTTAAAAAATTATGGCAGGGGGTGGAAAAAATATGGGGCCCCCCAAACCGAAGCCCTCATGAAGTGGGTAGACTCCAGGTCTCAGGGCTTTGGGAATCTTTCGAGCTGGTTCCATAGACAAGCCAGGGTTCCTGTTGGGCCTATGTAGGGTTTAGGGTTTAGGGTTTAGGGTTTTAGCTAGAGTTCCTGTTGGGCCTATGTAGGCTGTGGCCGAAAGTAGGGCTTAGGGATTTATAGGGCTCCGAGATGCCGCTCCAAAGGAGCACAGTCTTCAGCAGTCGCATCAGGTAGAGGTTGTAATAATCAGCAACATGTTGTAAGCCCTATACACCTTACATCCACCAAACCCTGTTCTATAGCTACCAGGATCGAGGAAGCCCACATCTAGTTGTGGTTGGAGCCTTCACTGGGCCTTCACTACAGAAAGTCAAAGTAATGCAGGAAGAATCTGCGAAACGAAACCCCAAAACAGGGCTTGCCCAAAACAGGGCTTCGGGTTGCGGGTTCAGGATGTCAGTTGTGGGATAATCTATAAGGCTTACAACCCTAAACCCTAAACCCGAAATCCTAAACTCATTACTAGGGCTTTAGGTTTAAGCCCTGCGGCTTGCTGCTCGATCTCTCTCCTTCGAACCCTCGCGCTCTCAAGTCTTGGACGCTTCCGGGCGCGTGGGCCATTGGCCCAGTAACCCTAAACACTGCGCTTGAAACTGCGCTCTTGCTATGGAAACAGATACAAATTCGGCAGGCTGTTTTCTGAAATTATACCCCTATTGCGGCATCCTGAATTCAGCCCCTTCAAGCAAACACAAGACGCAGGCCAGAGAGAACGTCTAGTCGCTGTCCTACCCCGCGAATGGCAAGAGCAGGTAGTCTTGAACAGGTTGATTGCAGTTTCCCCTCGGCATTCTGCCTTCGATCAAAATCCCAAACCCCGAAGGCATGGCTTCGCAACCAACTAAAAGACTCCCCAATGACGGAATGCAGCATAGTCCTTTGGATCCCTCCATTGTTACAGGTCCAAACCCCAAAACCCTGAACTCCGGATAGTAGTCCGTTTTCGCACAGCCTTTATATGGTAGCCCCCTGTATAGAGGCTTTCTGGGATTCTGCGACTTGAGGGCGGCACCACAACCCCATCTGGATGAACACGCTGGCAACGGCGCAGGCCGCCACGGCGTCCTCAACATGCAGTGAGATCACCGATTTGGAGTATCTCATACTATAGCCATACAGATAAAACCATACGGGGCTCTAATTACTAATGATTCCGACCACTAGATGAGCTAAGCCCGAAACCGACTAGGGCTGTGGGGTCGGTCAACCCCCAAAACAAGACCTTTCAGAATTCTTGGGGTCTGTCAAGCCTGCCTTATGGTACTTTTTGAATTTTAGGCGCCTTGAACATTGCAAAAGGGTGTTGGAGTATACAGTTGTATGCACGGCCTCCAAGCAGATACTACGGTGAGCTCTGGAAGTGGCAACTTCGATCTATCCTCTCCGATGGTATCCCAGATCGCGTGTTCTAGTGATCCTGATGAGCTGATTTAGGGTCCCCAAAGAGCACATAAGCAAAAATTAGGATAGGGATATACCATATAAACCCCCTTGTAATGAAGCCCAATAAGGTAGGGATATCCCTACAACATGCTTATGCTTATGTTCTTTATGGGTTCCTAATGATTATCTGATTAGGCCGGATACCGGGGCGGAATTCGAAAAAACGAAATAACCTAAGCCCTAAGCCGGTTTAGGGTTTAGGGTTTAGGGTTACTAAACCCTAGAGCCTGAAACGTAAACCG
>CAJNDV010007380.1:55566-69073 GCA_905221635.1 Symbiodinium sp. CCMP2456 | reverse complement strand
GGTTTAGGGTTTCGGCTTTAGAGTCTAGGGTTTAGGGTTTAAGGTTCAGGGTTTAGGGTTGCGGCTTTAAGGTTTAGGGTTTAGGGTTTCCCCCTTCCCCTCTTAGGGTTTAGGGTTTAAGGTTTAGGGTTTAGGGTTTCCTCCTTCCCCTCGGTCCTCCAGCGTAGGTTGTTTGGGTAAAGGGGTCTTTAAGGTTTCAGAGTTTTGGATTTACGCCTTTAGTTTGGAGGGTTTCCATGGTTCAGGATCTAGGGATGTTCGGGTATTGGAGCTCTTCGGGTTTTTACTATAGGGACCTTAATAATTATAGTGGTATATTATATTCTCATTATAATAAGGAGCCCCCAAAACCCTATTCTAAGTATTCAGGCCCCTACATTACTGTCTAAGTTTGAGAGTTTGAGGCCTTGGGGTATTTCTGTTCAAGGGTTCATAAACCCTAAACCCTAAACCCTAAACCGAGGGGTGACTGAGTGTGGCATTTTGCCTGGGGTAGGGTTGAGGCTCTGCTCCGTTTGTGGGAGGCACCCGGGTTACGGCTGGTAAGGGCTGCCCGTGCTGTCGCCTACCCCCTGGCCTCTGGGCCTTCTGGCACGTGGACCAGTACTGCAGTCGGAAAAAGGGGCTTAAAAAAACAACCTAAACCCTAAACCCTAAACCCTAAACCCTTCAGGGTTAAGGGTTAAAGGGCTGGGACCAGGTTCAAGGGTTCAGAGTCCCAGGCTGGAGGTGTGGGGCTTAGAGGCTTTCGGGCTTGATGATATCAATCTTGCATTACCTTCAGGGACCCTTAACTATGGGAGTTATGGTATATTCCTTATTATGGGTTTACCCTAAACTATGGGAGTTAGGGTATATTCCTTATTATGGGTATACCTTCAGGACCCTAAACTATGGGAATTAGGGTATAATATTCATAAATCTGAGTTCATAAACATGGGTAATGCGCAGGATTTATATCATCAACCGTAGGGCTTCAGCTTTAAAGGGAATACGATTGAGGGTTTCGCAGTAAAGCTTCAGCGCAAGGTGCAGAATGATGCGTAGCAAGAGATAGAGACGAGGAGTAAATGGACTATCACCGAAGAGCCGGAGCGAGACGTAAGGGCAAAAGTCGTCATGAAAAGAAGACAGCTACTCTACACTTGGAAATCATGAAGTGCCGCGCTGGACACTTTCTAAGCTGTCAGAGCAAAGATGCGCACGTAGCACGGACAGCACGGCGTAAACCCAAGCCCACTGAGCCTTAACCCTTCACCTACTACGCTAAACCAGACCCCGAACTGCAATCTCTAGATCCCATGGGTAGTGACGGGTAGTGTTTACAATGGTGAGTCTTTAGCTTAGGGCTTAGGGCTTAGGGTTCCCAGCCTAGCCTTGCCTGCCCTTAAACCCAAGTCCTTATACCCTGCAGCCTGAACTCTTCTGATCACAATCCTCATACCTTAAATCCTAAAACGAAACCCACATCCCTATGCCTGATCACCTCAACCCTAAGCCCAAATCCTTATACCCTAAACCCTAAACCCTAAATCCCTAAACCGTAAACCCTAAACCCCTAAACCCCTAAGTTCCTAAACCCTACATCCCTAAACCGTAAATCCTAAACCCCTAAACTCCTAAACCCTAAGTAAACCCTAGCTCGACACCCTAAGCTCCTAAACCCTAAAACCCTAAACACCTAAATTAAACCCTAGCTCGACACCCTCGGCGACTGAAGGCTTCCACGTTTTCCAATATCAGCGACTCGGCCCCCGGGGCCCGGGGCTTCGTAGCGGCTGGGGATTCCTTGTGTCGGGCCAGGGTTTTTGCGTGGTTTAAGACGGCTTGGGGCTTAGAGTTTAGGGTTTAGGGGTTTAGGGTTTAGGGGTTTAGGGGTTTAGGGTTTAGGGGTTTAGGGTTTAGGGGTTGACGGTTTAGGGTTTATGGGTTTAGTCTGAGACTAGAGGGTTTAGGGATGTTTGGGGTTCAGGGTGTTTAGGGTTCAGGGTCACGATCTTGTGATGTGTTCGCTACGACGTTCCTAGTGACATATATATATATATATACATACACACATACATATATATATATATATATATAAATATATATATATATATATACATATGTATATGCACACATGTATGTGTACACATATATATATATATACATATGTACACTCATACATACACACATACATACATACATTACATTACATTGCATTGCATTACATTACATTACATTACCTTACCTTACCTTACATTACATTACATTACATTACATTACATTTCATTACATTACATTACATTACATTACATCACATTACATTACATTACATTACATTACATTACATTACATTACAATTCATTACTTTACATTACATTACATTACGTTACNNTACATACATACATACACACACATAATCATACATATTAACACACGAAAAAACAAACGTGAAAGTACGTGCATACAAACATATACACACACATACAGACACAATGACATATGTACATGCGACGAAACACGAATGCCTATGTACATACACACAGAAAGATGCACAGATAGATAGATAGCTAGATAGATNNTAGATAGATAGTTAGATGGATAGATAGACAGGTAGGTGGGCAGGTAGATAGACAGATAGATAGATAGGTAGCTGGACAGATAGATAGACAGATAGATAGATAGATAGGTAGATCGAATGGTAGCTGGACAGATCGACAGATAGATAGATAGACAGGTAAATAGATAAGTACATAGATAGATAGACAGATAGGTACATAGATAGTTAGTTAGATAGATAGATAGATAGATAGATAGTCGGTACTTACAGAAACACATAATAAATCATAGTATGCCAGTGCCTATGTGTGCGTGCTTGCAAATTAGTTTGTGTTCGTAGTTCGGTATGTATGTGTGCACGTAACATTTGTTGCACGTATCTACATACATCTGTGTTGCGTGCATGAAACATGCATCCCTTTTTACCGGTGTAATATATGGAAAGAGACAGCAACATGGAGACACACAGCAATAGGAGAAAACGCAACAACAAGAACGATACCAACAATAACAAGAACAATCACAAGTAGTACAAGTGCACGTTCGTGCTGACGCCAGAGGAGCTTCCTTGGTGGCAAGAAGCTGACACGTGAAAATTGAACCTCAGTCCCACCGCCTTGAACTCACCACAGATTTCGGAATTCGGAGCCTTATGCCTTATTGCAAGAATACGCACGGAGACTTGAACCAAAGTCACGTTAGCTGCAGGGTCAGTGATCGCAAAACCGAGGCTGTCCGACGATCCTGCTGTGGCCCGAGGGATGCCGATCCAAGTGCAGTGCTGACGTCATCTACACGGTATAAGCATGCACAGAGAGGTCTAGCTGCACCCAAAAAACGCATGTATGCATGTATGCATGTATGTAGTTGTACACATGTGTATGTCTGTACAAGCCACCATGTATGTATGTATGTATGTTTGTATGTATGTATGCATGCATGCATGCAAGCATGTATGTAATATATTTATATGCATCCATATATATGTGCTCAAATATAAAGCTTATGTATAAGCACAAAGAGACATGCGTACGTACATACATACATCAGCGCGAAACACACGCCCCCCCAGACACACACACACACAAACACACACACACACACTTACTTGTGTGTGTGTGTGTGTCTGCATTCGGTTTTATGTGTGTGTGAAGGAACATGCACGCATGTATGTATCGTCGTGATGTACCTCTGCATGCATGCCGTACCTTCTCTACCAGCATACATACCAACATAAACCAACATACGCAATCAGTGCATGCAGGGTTTACCACTGAAAGGTCTGATCGGAAGGTGCAAAGCCGAGACAACAACACTCTGTCACAGCCAAAATGGTTCAGGGCCTGCTAAATTCACACCCAAGATTAAAGGAAACTACAGGTGGGGAGTTTAGGGCATATAGGGCTTCTATAAGGCTTCCATAAGGTATATAGACCTTCTATAAGGCTCCTATAACGGTAACTACCCAGCTGAAAATGTCCCAGACAAGAATCTGCAACTTGAATCTCTTGATGCTGGAATCATCCACACCCCAAAGCAGCAAGCAAGCCCGAAAGCCTAAACTCCTGAAGCCTTAATGACAGTCCCCTAAACCCGAAACCCTAAACTCTAATGACTCTAATGTAGAACTCTTGAAAGAAGCCCCTAACCCAAAGCGTCCTGAGCCTCCATCTGCCCCAATTTGGCTTTCATCCGACGGTTGTCCTCACAGAGAGCTAACTTAGAAAGAGCTCCAAGCAAACGAAGACGAGGGTTTAGGATTACGCTCTCGCAACTCGGACTCCGCCAGACGAGGTCTCTTGTGTCCAACTTGTGCCAACTGCTAAGGGTTTAGGATTAGGGTTTGGGCATCTTTTTGTGCCACTCGCTACTCGGAAGAAGCAGTTTAAGGTGTTCTGGTTCCAATTTCGAGTGCCGGTCCACGGTGTCGGTGTTTCGGGTACTTCTAGGGCTCTGACTTGCGGTTTTAAAGACGTTTCGCGAATCGCTGCAACATGCTGAGCAATCTGGTGTCTGCCAGAAACTGAAGTTTCCTTTCACAGCAGGATCAGGCTTTCTCAAGAAAAGGGCTACCACCTGTGGCGGCCCTGAAGAGAAAGATCCGAGCATTTAATGTAGGGAAGGGGCCTAAATTACCAATACTGTTTTGGGGATCCTTGTTATAATTTAAATATAGTATATTGGGCCCCACAACCCTATTCTAATTATTAAGACCCCCTATCTTAGGCTTTTAGCTTCGGGTGTCCCAGTTGATGAAACTCCGAGTTGATGGGACTTGATCCTGAGACTAATGTAGGCGCAAAAATAATTTGAATACTGGGAGGTTCTTTATTATAATTATAGTAGAATATACCCCCAAACCCTAATTCTCGCATCCTTGCACCGAGCTGGAGCTCTCATGAACCCTGTGTGAATTGCACAAAGCTTCTTCGCGTGTCTTCTGAACCTTTAAATCTTGCCCGTAGATGCCACACTCCACCTGTAGTTACTCTGAGTCAGTGGCACCAGGAAGCCTTTACCATGATTCAATCAGTTTGTCGCACCGCTGACAGACTTAGAGCTCAATTTGCTCTGAGGGTCTTTTTTCTTCAAGAGGGTGCACCAGACGCTCTGCTTTTCTTTGCTCGCCCAAACGTTTAGTCCGCTTCACTCCCAAACCCTATTTCAATTATTAGGCCCCTATTTTGGGCTGTTGGGGTAGAGCGTGTGTGTGTGTGTGTATGTGTTTCGGTAATACCTTGGGGAGGATTAGGGGACTTTAGACCCTAAACCCTAAACCCTAAGCCCTAAACCCTAAACCCTAAGCCGCATAAAACAACTTCCTGAGATCCATAGTTGCAAATTCATCTGCAAAGGTTGTGCCTGGGAAAAACCCAGAGACAGAGACTCCCATATCAGACGCAGAGGATACTCCATACTCCCTAGGTTTCAGGTTGAGCATTTAGGCATCTAGGGCTTATGTCCATCGTAATGTAGTAATGTGTTTCTAATTTCGGGGTTTTGTGAACTCACCACACCCCTAGAGAACTGCGAAAACCCTGTGAAGACTTATTGAATCCTGTGGCAAAGAGCCTAACCCTAAACACTCAACTCCAAACCCTAAAGCCCAAATCCTAAACCCTGAACCCTGAAACCCCAAACTCCTAAACCCTGAAACCCTAAAACCCGAAGCCCTAGACCCTGAAACCCTAAACCGATGACCCAGAGGGTCTGCAACGGGATTCGCATGAACCTACGACCTCACACTGCACAAAATCATATATGACAAAGGATGCCCTTCTGAATTTAGGGTTTAAGGTTTAGCTTAAAGGTCAACTCACGACTGCTTGGAGGCTCTTGCGGCAGCAAGATTAAACGCGAAAGGACAGAGGGGCGTTGTGTGAAGCTTCGAAGGGGTTCTGCACGAGGTGCACAAGGTTTACACAGATTTGGTAAATTTTCGGTGCTGCACAAGGCTACTTTAACAAGCACCTCAAGAGGCGCCATAATGTGATCCCTTAGGGGGTTTTAGACTTTCCACCAGGGTGGTAAGGTTGAAGCCTTCCCACAAAAGGGTCCTAAGTATCTATATGGGGGGATACTTTCCCAAAACATAGCAGTTTCTACATGTGGTATAGAAACCCCACGTTCTACTGTGCAGGTACATACGATAAATTGAGCAGTCAAACGGGCTATCTCTCTAAAGAACGGCAGGGGCCCATGTTAACTTAAGAGATCTTCTAATTACATGTCCAGTACCCTGAACCCCTAAACCCTAAACCCCTCAACCCTAAATCCTCAACCCTTAACCCTAAACCCCAAAACCCTAAAATATCTAAGGAATAGCATTAAAGATTCAGGCATCTATATTCCTGGTGGAACCATCGTATCAAACACTTGGTTACACCACTTGGAGTATCACAACGCCTGATACACACCGGTTCTTGGTCATTGATTTCTTCATTCAGTAATTCGTTCGTTCGCTCGGTTGTTCAGTGTTGATTTGCAGTCAGTTCTATTCAGTCACTGACTCTTAGATCCCTAAACCCAAAAATCTAACCTTAGAAGACGAACGAAAGACTAGTTTGTTGGACAAGAGATTGCTTCTTGGAGATGTGTAACGAAGAACCAGACTTTCAATATACAAAATACAAACAACAAACAAACACACACACACACAAACAAACACACAACATGGCTTTAGGCTTTAAGAATTGGGGCAGGCTTGGAACCGTACACCCCAAGCATTCTCGCCCAGTGGCGCGAACATGCCCGGCCGCCACTCGTGCAAAAGACCCTCCAATTCACTTTAGCTGGGTTTACCCTAAACCCTAAACCCTAAACCCTAAACCAGGGTTTAGGGTACAGGTTCCTTAGCTGTTTGGGGCGGAGTTTTGACAAAAGCTGCACCAGGGGTGTACAAGTTGCTTGTAAGAGCGCTGTAAGGGTCCGATAGGGGATTAGCAACGGTTCAGGGCTTCAGGGCTGGAGGATTGAAGGAACAAGGTTCACATCAGGGCTTAGGGTTTAGGGTTTAGTCTGAAGGCCATGGAATATAAATGAGCTACGAAGGATTACGGGCACTATCAGGCACCGACGAGCACAGAGGTTGGAGCAAGTTCTATTGCAGCCGAAGTAACCAGGGAGAAGAAAACAAAAACCTTTATTTCATAAGGGTCCCGTTTCCCAAAACCCAAAACCCAAGCTCTATACCCTAAACCGACAAAGTATGCAAATACGGTACCTCAGAGCCCAGATAAGGGAAGCATCCATTCCCCACCATTCCCCCGCTCCCTACTAAGAACCCTTGAGTTGATTCTTCCTTGAGGGACCTACCTAAACCCTAAACCCAAAACCCTAAACCGCCCGATCACGGCAGCACTGCATTTATCACAATTTAGGGTTTTGGATTTAGGGCTCACAACTTAGGGTTTAGGTTGGCTGCTTAAGGTTTAGGTTTAGGGTTTATTGGAAGAAGGCTCAGAGTTGAGGGTTTACTGTTTAGGGTTAGGGTTTAGGGTTTAGGGTTTAGGGTTTAGGGTTTAGGATTTGTGGGTGCCTTCTGACACGAACCACCTCATGCACACTCGACCCTCAATACCGCGGCTTTCTGAATGTTGAGAGCCTTGTTTTTTCTGACACGTCCCAGTGTTTCCGGGTATCTGTGAAACGTCCAAACACCCAACACCTCTATGTCACAAGCAATTTCCTGCACAAGTAGCCTGAAAAACTACCCGTATTATTCCTTGGGTTCCGAATTAGCGCCTAAATGCATACGATGTGTCAGAAACCTGCTACAAGAATCTACACACCCTGACCTGTAGCCGAAACAGCATAAACCTTTCCGGGTTTAAACCCTGAAGCCCGCACCTCTGAGGTTCAGCCGCCTTTTAGAGGCGCCCTTACAGGAACCCTCAAAGCAACCCTTAAACAGCCTTAAACCCTACTAAACCTAAACCCTAAACCCTAAACCCTAAGAACCTTGAAAGGAACCCTGGCCGACCTCGTCTTTCAGCTTCCCGTGGGATTTCGGGGGGCCCTCCATGTTTAGGAAGTCCTCCACCTTCTCAAAACACCAAAGCGGGGGCCTGTTAGGGTTTAGAGTTTAGGGCTTCAGGGTTCGGTTGGGGTTTAGGGGGATTTGACAAAAGACTGGGTTTTAGTGTAGTGCATCATAAGCTACAAGTGAATCTCTACTACTACTACTACTACTACTACTACTACTACTCCTACTCCTCCTCCTACTCCTACCACTACTCCTACTACTACTCCTGCTCCTGCTGCTGCTGCTGCTGCTGCTGCCACTACTACTACTACTACTACTACTACTACTACTACTACTACTACTACTACTGCCTTGAGATGTCGCAACTTCCTTGTGAAGTCCGAAGACCCAGAGACTCCAAAAAATTAAGGAATAGATCTTGAATTGTAAAACATAGGAGCCCTATTATGATTTAAAGTGCACTCTTTAATTATGGGGTTTCGGAATCTCTTGGGACAGGAAGCGTGGGACTCGAGCAGCACGTAAGAATCTCTAAACCCTGAGCCTTGCATAAAGCCAAAACCCCCCCTGCGCCGACCCCCTAAACCCTACCTGAACCCCCAAAAGTAGGTAAAATAATAGCCCAAAACCTTGCAAAGGCTGGTATTCTACATATTTTTGGGATCCAAATACATTCTATAACTTTCAAACTTTAAACCATTCAGTAAATTCTCCCGACCCTGCACCTTGACCACGTACATGGGGAAGAGAAGCTGATGGACCGACTGGTAGTCCTGCAAGAGCGTCTTAAGACGCTCCAGGGCATAGCGTCCAAGCTTGAATTTACGGTGCGGGGTTTACAGTTCAGGGCTTACGTTTAAGAGATTTAATGACGAGGTCAGGGCTGTGAAATTAATGAAATTATACTAATTTGTACAGAAAAATAATAAGGGTACGTGCTAGGGAAGCTTCAGCCCCACCGGGTTTCACAAGGGCCGAACCGGCCCCTGAAGCTTAAACAGACACTTGAAGCCGAAGAGACTCTCAGATCCTCAGCCTCAGGTGTTGCCCGGCCGCTGTACTGGAAGCATCCAAGCCTCCAGGGCATGCGGGTGTTGATGTTGGCGACTGGCCGCAACCACATGGCCGGCATTGCAGTTCCAGCTGGGGACTAATGTTTAATGCTTTTCCGACCGATCGAAGGCACGGGCTAGAGGCTTAAATAAAGCCTTCTCTAGTCAGGAATTCACTGCAATCACCAGCTTCAAGCCAGAAGAACTGTTGCCTGGAGTTGAAAATGGCATCTTGCGGAATGCATGCCGGCAAGTTGAATTAAGCATGATTCCGTCTCGTGCTTGTGAGCCTTGCATTTGGAGGTCGTTGGTCTGGCCTCCGACATACCCAGCAAATATACAGCCCCAGAAGGCCTGCAGTTTTCGCGTGGCATGGATTGTTTGCAGTGGACTCTTTCATGTAAGCCATGAGGATGTTTTCCCAAACTTCTGCAGGAATAGGAGCGCGTATGCTGGCTAGCTCAAATGCTCTGCGTTGGCATGCCTTTTGCGGTGCTTCTGGCGACAGATAATGCCTCGACTCGTGCTGGTTAAACACATCAACGGTGGAAGGGACGAGCAGTCGCCGTCTCTGCAGGTTTAAGCCATAGCAGACCCATTGTTTCGATGGGTAAGGTTAGTAAGGTTGGACACGTTCTGCTGCAACGCTCTTGATATTGAGAGTCGCGGCTTTCGGGTTCCTTCAGCACCATCGAGTGCTTCTAGAACACTGTATGTTCGTTCCTGTCGAGTTGCTTTCCTGCACCGAGCCTTAAAGTAACTGAAATTCTTCAGCACGTGGGATCGTTTGGCGAGTTGTGGCTGGCTTTGTCAGACTGAGGCCGTTGTTGTCTGGCTGAACTCACACAAAATGCGAGTGGCATCGAAGAGTGGATAAGCAATCGGCCCGCTCCACTTGGCAGTACTTCTTGGATGCAATGGCAGAGAGAGAGAGCGACAGAAAAAGAGAGAGAACGCAGCAGTACGCAAGATGACGCCCTCCGGAATGCAACAGCATGCACACCTACGGTAAGCATGTAATATGCTAACACAACACTTTCCACAAGATTTGGCATTGAGTTTGCCATGCGACGGGTTAGAAAAAGTTTGCCGTTGCATGAGTTGCACCTTCGACCACAGATCCGGGCTTGTTGTCAAGCCTTTCCCAACGAAGCCCAGCCCGAACAAGCAGCTTGTTGACGAAGTTTAGGCGCGGGGTCTACGTTGGGGACTGCTGGGCGAGTAGTGCCACAAGACCTACCGAAAGTACCCGGGAGCCAAAAGTTGAGAAAGAGCTCGATCCTCGGAGCTTTCGCACTTGAGACTTGAGCCCTTGTGCTGGCAGGTCTTGATCTTGGAGTCTCAACATGTGGATCACAGGCAGTGGTGGGCACGGGGCCTGGCCGACAGTGGTTTTGAGCTGCGGATGTGGGCTAGCCGGTGAATTGCTCGTGGCTTTATATGCCTTCCTCATGGTGTTTCCCATTACCACACGACCTGCGCCGTCCGCCTCTGACATGCAAGACATACCCGGCGTTTGACCACGGGCCGACCCCAGTAGCGAAACCACTATGCGATGCCATCATCAAGTGATATCAGGTGTAGTCAACTGCTGGCAGACGTTGCCTTTCCCTTCCGGCCACAAGGCACCGCCTTTGACCTGCGATGCCCAGTGCAGCTCTCGGTGGCTAGGCGCTGGGGCATGGACCTGTGTTCGGCTTTGGCTGTCTTCAGGTGCGGCTATGGTTTTGGTTTGACGAGGGAGGAAGGAAGGAAGGAAGGAAGGAAGGAAGGAAGGAAGGAAGGAAGGAAGGAAGGAAGGAAGGAAGGAAGGAAGGGAACATTGGGACGATTGAACGAGGTAGGGAATGTATAAAAGCAACAGGAAGCAGGGTTTACAATTCGTTTGTCTCGACTGCTGGGTGCTGTCCTTGCTGCCGTGTCCATACTTACGAGCAAGACGAGAAGAGCTGTTGAGGCTTCGATGGTTCTCACAAACGCCGGATTGTGCGTTTCGTACTGTGTTCTCATCTGCGATCGCTGCTAGGCACTTGAGCCGAGCCGTTCGTGATGTTCTGTGCGCTTAACGTTAGTCCTTGCTGTTGAAGCCGAAGTCATACCACAGTCAAGCCAAAGCCGGAACAAGGGGCCCCTAAGCTATCTGAAGTCAAGCCGTTATGGGCGATGGGTTTGCTATGATTTGCAGATGGAAAGCCGGTTCAGGCTCATTCGACGGAGTAGGTGTCCAACAGATTCCAAGGAAGACTGATGCTTCGCAACACGCATGCTGAGGAACCGCTCACAATCAGCAAGCCAGAAATAAGCCATAGACAGTCGAGTATCGCCCCAGGCACTGTTTGGTTATGCAAACTTAGATTCGGAGTGAAGAGGGCTAAGTTGCTGGACGGGCAGTCCGCATTCAGATCGTCTGAGGCTTGGCAGGCCGCGTGACGGAAAACACCAGCATGTCCAGTTTAGCAGGCATCGGCTTGGGCGCTGATCTCAGCGACAAGCCTCTGAAGGATCTGGAAGCAAAGTTCGTGCAGAAGGCGCTCGCAGGAATACTTGTTTTTAGGCCTTCAAGCCTGATAGACGGTGTCAGTGAAGCAGGATAGCTTCCATGGTTCAAGCCTGACGAAATCTCCCATCCTCAAAGCAGTGCAGCCGCCGAAAGTTGCTTGTGCACTGGTTGCCGAACCCGGTGTCTTCCGTGCCAGGACACGGGCAGGCCTGGAGCAAGTCCGGTGGCCCAGGCTTCGATGCTAGATTTTGGAAGTTCCGCCCGTGTTGCCTCTTGCATGGCTGCAGGCCTTAAGCCCATCCGAGCAAGGAGGTCCTTCTGAAGGTTTTGTCTCCCGAAGTTGTCACAGCCTTCCCTGAAGCAGGCCCGTTGGTTTCAGCTCGATACCTCAAAATGAAGTCAAGGCTCCAGCCTTTCAAGCTTGCTTCTGTCGTCCTGAGGTGCGGGAGTCAGCGCGACTCGGCGTGCTGGGGCCTCGGTCATCTCAAGAAGGCCTGGGAGCTTGCACGGTCGCCTCAGTCTCGTCTTCTTGGCGCTTCACTGAACCTGACCCAGCTGCGGCAAGGCAACGGATACAGCTGCGAATCTCCTTTGCACTTTCGAAAAGCAAGTTGCCAGCAATCTTCATATGCCGGGCAAAGGCTTGTCTTCCTTCGTTGTTGATGCGACCCAAAGCCCTTCTACCCTGCATCGTAGGTTCGTCCTAGCCAGGCGGGAGGCAAAAATGCACTTGAGCCCTACAGCGCCAAGCGAAATGACAAAGGCCTTGGAGCAACTCAAAGCCAGCAGTGAGCCTGTGGCGGCATCCTCAGGATGGCAATTTGGGTGATAGTCCGATTCTCTCACCGCGCACAACGCTTTGAGTCATTTCATAGCCTGGAGAGAGCGACCGAGAGGTTTCATCGGTTCAGGCCCGCTTATTCCCAGGACAAGTCGCCCTCGTGAGGCGCTGAGCTCTGGCAGCCGCAGGGAAGATTCTCGAAGGGTTCTGGCAAACCAGGGCAGGCAGGCCTGCAGACCTCAGAGATGTTCATACGATGCAGCTACGCAGCTACAGCTACAGTAGCCGGTCCTTTTTGGGGCAATGGGCGGTTTAGGTCTCTGCGGCTTGCCGGATGTCCAAAGGCATGTCATTCCGAAAGCTGTTGTAGCACACTTCGATCTGCTTAAGGAGCGACTTCTCAACGAGCTTGATGGCGTTGCCAAAGAGCCCTGGCCCAAGACACACACTTTTCCTGAGCAGCATACCACGTGCCGGAAGCACTGTGACACTGGCCAGGCTGTCAGTAGACTTCAGTTGTGGCAATGTCCAAGATATCGTGCTCTGCTATCGCATGCGCATCGCCACACATTTCCGTCAAGACAGAGATCTGCACTGGGCCCTAGGCTTGTCATGTTTTCGTGTCAAGCGAGCCTGAGCTGTCGGATCCAAACAGAGTGTACGTCGAATAACGGTACCGGTACAGTCCATGGCACGCAGCAGATTGCGGCATGCGACAATATTGTAGCGTTATAGACCTGGAGAGCTGCCGGCTGCGACTGCGGAGCTGTTGACGGGTGGAAAGTGCAGTCAGGGCGCAAGTGACCTGCCACCTGGGCAGCAGCAGCAAGCTCGCCAGCAGGGTCCACGGCCCAGCTTTAGAGTACTTCGTGATTCGTCTTGCCCGCAGCCGCCTGCTCTATAATCAGGATCGGGAGAATTCGTGGCGCATGCACGTGCCTTGCATTGCTAAGCGTACGGCTCTTTCTTTGGAAGCCCTTGGGCTCTGGTCGGGTCGCACAGATCAGGTCGCACTCCTCGCGAAGGAGCTCGAGAGACAACGTGAAGAGGAGTTGGCTTTGCATGGAAAACATCTCTGCAGTTGAGCAAAAAACACATCTTCCAACACACACACGCACGCACACGCACACGCACACGCACACACGCGC
>CAJNDV010007380.1:32275-53586 GCA_905221635.1 Symbiodinium sp. CCMP2456 | reverse complement strand
AAACTCTTTATTGACAAATCCTACATAATACAAATGTACCATACCATACCATGCCATACCACACCTTATATTGCATTGCATTGCATTGCATTGCATTGCATTGCATTGCATTGCATTGCATTGCATTACATTGCATTGCATTGCATTGCATTGCATTGCATTGCATTGCATTACATTACATTACATTACATTACATTACATTACATTACAGTACATTACATTACATTACATCACATTACAGACAGACAGACATACAGACATACAGACAGACAGACAGACAGACAGACAGACATACAGACAGACAGACAGACAGACAGACAGACAGACATACATACATACACACACACACACACACACACGCGTGCGCGTGAACAGAAACCAGTGCCTACTTGCGATCGCAGTTCTTGTGGCCCCAGTTCGAAGCAGCCCAAACTGAATGATGAAAAGTTAACGTCTGTTCAGCGGGGAGGGCTGGGAGTCAGTCGCTGCCGCCCTTTTTTGAACCATGAGAGCACTCGTCTGCAGGTTCTCCCATCCGGCCAAAGAGGATTCCATAACCTTCCATTCTGACGAGCTGCGCGGTGGATGGTGTTTACTTAGGGCAAGGGGCATATCGTTACGATCCAGGGGTTGCGGGTTTGGGAGATTAGGGCTGTCCCATGTTGGGAATCTCAATCGTCTGGTTTTGGGCCTCGAAGTGAGGGTGAGGGCTTCCAAAGATCCCAAGGATGAACGACGATCTGGGCCACTCAAGCAAGACGTTCAGTCTCGCAGGTGAGTCCACAATTCAGCCCGGGTTTATGCTGTTGAATATTATTGAAGTTTACTGAGCACATATTATCACCTTTATGTATATGTATATATGTACTGATTTATGAGGGAACCTACGTAGTAGTGCTGATGTTCTTCCAGAGGGTCCGCCCGAACACTTGCAGCCACTGAGTTAGTCCTTTGTGCGACACCTTGGTCCTTCCAGTTTGTCCGTTCAGACATTGTGCGGATAAGGTTGTACACCAAACGCACATGCAATGTGTTAGAGTCGTGATTGACAGCATGCAGCGGCAACGACTGACTCTACAAATTCTGCGATACTATAGGGGCCTTAATATTTACCTATACTATTTTGGGGGTTCCTCATTAATGCTAGTTATCGTTTAATGGATCCCGGAGCCCTATTCTAATTATTAAGGCCCCTACATTACTCGGCTTCGGGCCACTCGACGTGTCCTGAACCCTGGACTTCAGGTCCTGGAATTACGGGGCACCTTGCAGCCTTTGAGCTCGGAGGCACCCCTAAACCCTAAACACCTAAACCCTAAACCCTAAACCACAAGGGAACCCTGGAAACCGTTCATGGACCCTTTAAGGGGGTGGACTGGCTTGGGACTTTGGGTCCAGAATCTCAGGTTGAAGTACGTTTTCGCTGACCTCCCAGCGAATGCCACGGTGGAGGAGTTGGAGCTCTCGATGCACATCGCGACGCCGCTCGGCCTTCAGCGTGCAGGTTCTAGTAGAAGGACGCAGTCGGTAGACTAATGTAGGGGCCTTAACAATTAGACTAGGGTTTCGGGGTATATAATACTATATATATATATACACATATATATATATATATTTATAATAAGGAACACCAAAAATAGTGTAGGTAATTATTGAGGCCCCTATAGTACTACAAAAGTGCGAGCCTGGCTTAGTGGGGCTCACCACTGCGACGGCGACGTGCCAGCTCCCAAGCAGCAAAGCTCGCAGCCGAAACCAGAAGCTAACTCCCCAACCCCGCTGCCCTCGGACTCCCTTAACCCTAAACCCTAAACCCTAAACCATACACCTTTTGCAATTCACTGTCTTCCAGTGAGTCACCAGTAGGTCCTTTGGAACCTGAGTTGCGGTAGAGGCGACTCGATAGCAGGCAACATGGTTCCCTTGGTCCTTGTACCTTCATACCGCAGTATCGCGGGACATCCTAGACGTGCAAGCCCAAGTTGTAGGCCGTGGGGCTAATATGCGGGACCCTGCCTGACTTGGGCCTCAGCTGGGAGGATCCTGATAATCAGGGCCCCTTAGTCACCCGCCCTAAACCCTAAACCCTAAACCCTAAACCCTAAACCCTAAACCCTCTTTGTAAGGAATCCTGGAGCAGAGGTACTGGAATCAATTAGCCGCCCACGGGGACCCGTCCGGGGGAGCCATCCCCTCTTGGCCCAAAACTGAGCTGGACGAGAAGGCCGGTAGACCCGGGCCGGGCCTGGCGAGCATGCACAAAAAAGGGACTAGTACGCGGTCCTCAAGGGTTTAGGGTTTAGGGTTTAGGGTTTAGGGTTTAGGGGTTTAATTACCTATATTATTCTAGGGGTTCGTTAGTATACTTACAGTATAACGGGCCCCAAAGCCTGATTCCAATTCTTCAGGCCCCTACATTATAAGGCTTTAAGGAGACACAGCTTCCAACGACTCGGGCCGCTATGGTTGAGGGTTTTGGGTGCCGGGTTTAGGGTTTGGAGCTTGATTTGGGGAGGAGTCTAGGACACTTTCAGGTGGGCAGTTACCGTTATAGGAGCCTTATAGAAAGTCTATATACCTTATGGAAGCCTTATAGAAGCCTTATATACCGGACCCCGGGTCACAAGACTAGGGTTTAGGGTTTTAGGGTTTTAGGGTTAAGGGTGTTGGGTTTAGGGTTTAGTGCTTAGGGGTATTGGGTTTTGGGGTTTAGGGTTTAGGGTTTAGGATTATTTAGGAAAACCCACCAGCCCTTACTAAACTCTTTATTCCCCGACTTCCAGAAATCAGCAAGCCCCAAAGCCTCAACCGTAAACCGGACCTGGAAAACCCGAAGCTACAAAGCCAAGCCTGGCTGTAGAGTCCGTAGAACTCCATGCCTTGTACAGCGAGAAATCAAAGATCCGCGTCGGTTTAGGGTTAAGGGCTCAGAAGAAAGGAGGGTATAGGCGAAATCTTCGGCGTCGTTGGGTGGAGGTTTGAGTGGACTGCTTCAGGGTTGTATAGCGCAGGTACATGGTCGAATGATGAAGCTCCTCTTCACAGCAAGCCACAAAACATCCGCGACCTCTTAGGCGGAGGAAGCATCCCTAAACCCTAAACCCTAAACCCTAAAAGCCCTAAAAGCCCTAAACGCCCTAAACCCAAAAACTCCCTAAGCCCTAAGCCCGAAAAAACCCTGAACCCTAAACCCTTCAACTCGACCTCGAGATCCTGAGCCTGGAGCCCGTAAGTCGAGCACTTTTCTCAAGAGCCGTGGCTTTCGCTCTCAGGGGGTGGCTGGACCTTACCTGAAGCTGGACGTGGCGAGTGCCGGGGGCATCCAGGTGGGACAGCGGAAGTCGGGTGAGTCGGGTGGTTCCGGTAAGATGAGCAGGGGAAAGGATTGAAAAGGGTTCGGGGTTTGGGGTCTCTGTGCTCCTTCGGGTTCTGCGAGGGTGTAGTTGACTGATGCTGACTTCCCTGCAAGCCGTTGACCCCAATCCCAAATCCCTAAATCCGCGTCGGAAACCCTAAGCTAGAAACGCGCGCATATGAAAACCACATCATCGCGACAGCCTTGGCAAAAGCTTCCGCTGCTTACTCCGTGTCGCTGAGCTCCTGGCCGGCGACCGCTCCAGCCGACAAACTTGGGGGCAGCAGTGTGGAACGACGAAGGTTCGTCCAATGCTGGAATTCTGGGCTTCATGAAACCGGAGCAGACATTCGTTTCGAAATTATTCGCGCAAGAGACGATGAGGAGCGATCGCCACGAGCTGGTCAATCGCTCTGCGATCGGACTCTCGATGCTTGTGGGGTCGATGCATGCGACCATGATCAACGTTGAAGAAGGCGGAGCGGCGGGGATCTTCAATGCGACGTTCGAAAGAGTTTACTAGGCTCTGCACAGAGCACAACATCGAGTAAACCAACAAGATGTTGAACTTACAGGACTCGTTGAGATGTAAAGCAGCATGTAGCTGGATGTTCCGAAGCACCATCCCGACGTCGAGCGATTTCCCGAAGCAGTCGCAGAGTGTGTCGGCATCGTCTTGTGTCCTTGGTGAAGACTGTCAAGGAGCAGATGAAGGCACAGAGCGACAACGTACAGATGAAGACAGAGAAAAAGGAGAAAAAGAAGTCCCGCAAGTGACTTCTCCCGGTCGGGTGATCTCAGGCAGCGTCGGACTGCACATCTCCATGGTGATGCGGTTGATGGACAAAATCCTGCATGACCTTTTCTACCTAAACTATGGGATTTATGGTACTATACTATATTTGGGTCATGCAGGATTGTGTCCATCAACAGTGTCAATCCAGAGGCCCCGGAAGCACCAAAGAGCGGAAACGCCCGCGTCTGCCTGGAGCAGTCAAACTGCAAGAATCCAGTGACCTGATGCGTCATCGTCGTTTCGCACCCGAAATTGTCGACCCATGCACTCCGCGGTATCAAGTTACCCAGCCCGAATCACCACGCCCAAGTCAGAAGTACGCTTTGCCCCTGCCATAAACCGCAAAGGCCCTGAAGCCCTTAGCCCCCAACCTTCACTAAACCCTAAACCCTAAATGGCGAGGTGATGACAGAGCCCTTCCGGCCAGAGCTGCCGGGCAGGTTTGATGTGGGCGTTTGGGGTTTCCGTCTTTTGAATTTTGGGGGTTGGGGTTCATGGTGTTGGGTTTAAGGAGTTAGGGTGCTGCGGCATGCTTCGAGAATCAAGGGCGTAGAACCCTACTGAAGGTACTTTACAACCCAAGGTGCTAAGTCCCCCCCATGCTCTAAGTATGACCTTCTGTCAAGGTTTAGGGTTTAGGATTTCGAACTTAGGGTTTTGGATTTAGGATTCAGGATTTAGGGTTTAGGATTTCGAACTTAGGGTTTAGGATTTAGGATTCAGGACTTTGGGTTTAGGGTTCTGGGTTCGTCGAGGCCTTCTTTGGCCGCTCTGTGGCGGCTCAAAAGTTCCAGTTGGGGCCGGTGGCGTTGGGCGTTGCGGTTTCGGGTTTAGGGTTTAGGGTTTAGGGTTTAGGGTTTAGGTGATGCAACAAGCCGAAGACCTGAGCCCCAACCTCAAACCAAAACGCTGTTCATGTAGGGGCCGAAATAATTACCAATAGTAGTTTGGGGGGTTTTATATTGTAGGTAGTTATGGTATAACATACCCCCCAACACCCCATTCTAATTATTAAGGCCCCTACAGTATTAGGGTTTTTGCGGGAGCCTGCATGCCACCTCGTCAGATTCATGTTTAATCTTCATTGTCATCTTCACCTTCGTATTCCTTTTCATGATCAACGGCCCTAGCTCGTCTGCCCGGTACCCGCCAAACGCGCCGGTCCTGCAGTGCCGCCTCTCTGCTCTTTTCTGCGGGGTGNNTCTCGCATCGTAGTGTCCGCCACACGTGCCGATCACCGTGATGTTTAGGGTTTAGGGTTTAGGGTTTAGGGTTGAGGGTGTTCTGCACCATCAGCGCACCCTCATCTTTACTCGCAGCCTCCGGTGCCCAGGCAGTGCGAGTTCATGAGTTCATGGCTGAGCCGGGCCATCAAGCCCCCAGAAGTTGTGGTGTGACTTTGAGGGCACCGGCGCCCCTTCCACAAGTGAGGGCACCGCTGCTCAGACCCATCCTACCTTTTTCCCATGCAAAAGTCTGTTGAAAAGCGCTTCCTTGGGAGATGTGAGGTTCAGACGGGGGGGTTGGGACCATTCGGATGGCAAGAAGCTTTCTTGATCTGAGCAGTGGGTACTCTACAACCTCAACGCCCTCAACTCCTTGAGTCCTTTCAGCGCGGTCGCAGTGCTCTCTTCTGCCCACCATTCCTGGAATCGCTGTTTTGGGTTTTGTGTGCTTGTTGCAGCTTTCAGCTGTTCGGATTACAGGCTGCTGTGGCGGCTAAACGCCGGTCCCCTTCCGAGCCCACGGAAACCACGATGTGCAACTTGATCCTCTTCTAATCATTTTCGCCCAGATGTTGCACCTTCGACAGCATGCGAGATGAATCCCACACCCCACAAGCCCTGCAATGTAAGCCTCAATCCTAGAACCCTAAACCCCTAAACCCCAAACCCTAGCCCGTAAACCCTGCAGCACCTAAACCCCCACACCCTGAAGCCCAAAGCTCCCAAAAAGCCCCTCAAGCCCCCTAAACCCTAAACCCTAAACCCTAAACCCTAAACCCTAAACCCTAACCCCTAAACCCTAAAGCCTAAAGCCCTAAAGCCCTAAAGCCCTAAAGCCCTAAAGCCCCGAGCCCTAAGCCCCTCGGGTCTCACCAAGGCCAGGGTGACATCACCGTCGTCGAAACCGACGTCACCGATCCGGCGGCGTTGGCCGGGGGTCTCAGGGATCAGTGGGTCTTTTTATAGGGCCTTACTAATTACCTCTACTATTTTGGGGTTCCTTATTATAATTATCGTATAATATACCCAAAAACCCTATTCTAATGATTAAGGTCCCGATATTAGGTGTTTGGGCTTTGCTTGTTTGGGTTAGGGAAGTTTTAGAGTTGTGAGAGTCTAGGGCTTAGGGGCTTCGGGGTTTAGGGTTTAGGGTGTCGCAACAAGAATCTCAAAGAGTCATCCCGAAGAGAGTAACCTTATGGATCAGCAACCGGCGCTAGAACTCCCTTGTCGCAGAGGTACTCAGGGTATGATCGGCTGCTTGATTGACTGATTGACTGACATTGACTGAATGAGTCAGCGATTGATTGATTTATTGATTGTCATGTGTTTGCCGCCGCTAGACTTGTTTCATTGCATGCGTTCAGTCCCAGCATCATGGCTACTCTGCCATGATAAGGGTGAGGGTTAATGATGCATGGAAAGTCTGTGATGGCGAGGAAGGTGTTACACATGGGTAGTTGTCAAAATTAGGGTCCTTTTTTGGGTACCCTAAATATTAGGTGCCGTATTATATCAGGGACCCAAAAAGGGACCCTAATTTTGACAGCCACCCACATGGTGTTCTTGGTGCCTTCAGCGGTAGTTCGTGTGCTCAGGGCCCGGTATTGTGAGTTCAGGCTTGATGTGGTCGGAGCTGCAGTTTTCTGGAGTTTAGGGTCCGGCCAGGTTTAGGGTTTAGGGTTTAGGGTTTAGAGTTTAGGGTTTAGGGCTTAGGGTTTAGAGTTTAGGGTTTAGGGTTAAGGGTTTAGGGTTTAGGGTCCGGCCTGTGAGTTGACTGCTGGTCCACCCTGCTCGGTCAAGTGTCGCTTAGGAGCCCCCAGCCCATCCCAGCCCTGAGAGCTCCAACGCGCCTTTTGAAAAGCTTGCCCATCCCTAAACCCCAAACCCTAAACCCTAAACCCTAAGCCCCTAAATCCCTAAACCCTAAACCCTAAGCCCCTAAACCCTAAACCCTAAACCCTAAACCCTAAACCCTAAACCACTGCCTGTAAGCCACCTCTCAACTGGAAGGCCCGAACCGCCTGTAACTCTCGGGGTGTTTGGGCTGAGGGTTTGTGCGACTTCCTCTTTTCAGGTCTCGGGGGCTTAGCTTAGGGTTTAGGGTTTAGGGTTTAGGGTTTAGGGTTTAGGGTTTAGCGTTTAGGGTACGCCCATAGCTTGAGATTTTAGGGCCTATTCGCCCATGCAGCAACAGCATCCTTTCCAGCAGTACACTCAGTTCTAGTACACCCTGAAGCAAGAAAGGGCAAGCCTGTGCCTGATGAAGTCCTGATACACCATCGCCCGCTTCGCAGTTTAGGATTTCCCGTTTCTAAGAATAACTAATTTCGCAGCCCTAAACCCTAAACCCTAAACCCTAAGCCCTAAACCCTAAACCATTCTGTTCTCTAGCTCAGGACCCGGGTCAACTGTGACTTGCTCGTTGATGCCCATTTGTACAGTTGTACCATGAAGGATCACGTAACTTACTAGAGAGGTCACAACTGGGAAGATATGTACTCTAATCCATCCTACTCTTGTCTACGTAGACCCTAAACCCTAAACCCTAAACTACTTCCCAAGTGCCCCCCATGCTCCGAGCCAGCAGAAAGCAGCCCATTTCTGAGGATCAGCTCTACTCCTCATTGGAGCCGCCTGCCCAGGTCACATGGCTTTGGATTTAGGATTTAGGGTTTAGGATGTAGGGTTTAGGGTCGAACCCTTAGAGCTCTAGCCTCAGATTTCGGGTTTTGGGGTTCCGGGCTTTAGGATTTTGGGGTTTGGGGGGGTTTTCGTGGTTCTGGTCCAGGGTTCAGAATGCCGGGACTCAGGCTCTAGGATGTGTAACCCAAAGGGTCCAAGTCCAAGGACCAACATAGTAGATACTTAGTAGATATATGGCCCCAAAAGTACATACTATACTATTCATAGTAGATACTTAGTGGATATATGGGCCCCAAAAGTATATACTACACTATTACTTGGGCCCTTCGGGTGAGATCTGGACGCGAGGCTTGATGCCCAGGGGCTGTCGTTCCTTCAAACCCCCAATAATATAGGGCCCGAAGCCTTAATAATTTGAATAGGGTCTGGGGTATATTATACTATAAGTATAATAAGGAGCCCCCAAAACCCTATTCTAATTATTAAGGCCCCTACATTAAGTTGGGAGTACTGCCCAGGCGCGCACGCGCGCTCAAATTCCGACCTTAGGCACCGAAATTCAAGAATCCGGAATTCGTCAATCTCAATGAAAACGAGTCCCCTGCCCCCACGGCTTCCGAAATACCACGGCAGCGAGAGTGTCGGGCAGGGAGCAGTTTGCTGTCTTGCCAGCCGATCCGGGGGACGCCAGGACGGATCGCGGGCTCTTGCATAAGACTTTATTAGGGTTCATGGAGAGTTTTGGGTTCGTAGCCATAATGCATTCGTCGCAGATTTCATGATTTCAAGCTTTTCCGGGCTTATGGCTTGGTTCAGATGAAAGTTTACATGTTGGGATTCTAGCTCTTGCTTTGGGTTCCTATAAGGGCTTCTGCGAGGGTTCCTACCTACGTTCCTTCACGGGTGTCTGTAAGGGTCCCTACAAGGATCCTATATTGTCACCTATGTCGGGAGCCGATCGGCTAACTTCTCTGCCGTTCTATGGCATTTTGATTTGTGTCGTTTAGGAATGCCGGGCATGCGCAAGTAGTTCAGGGCTTAGGACGTAAGCCTTTAAGACCCAAGGTTACTGGACAAGGAAAGGGACCGTCTGCAAGTCCAATGCTCGCCACAACAGGAAAGGAACGGTAACAGAAAGCCGCTGCTTCACAGCGGCTTTGATGATTCCGCCAAAATAACAACATCACTCATAATGATTGATGATAGTAATATTATACTAAATATCAACTAAAAACTAGTAACGATGAAAGTCATAATGCTAAATATCAACTAAAAAGGCAAATTTCCAGCAGAATCTCCGCAGCTTTTTGCGTCAAGGCTTTGAAGCCTCGACCCGGCTTCCCTGAGAGGGCATCCCGGTGGTCGATGGAGGCTGTGCCTAGGGAGGTGAAGCCGCTGCTGCTGGAGGAAACCTGGCGCTGGTATGGGCCGAATGACCCCGTCACTCTCGAGGACATTTTGGGGTTTAGGGTTTAGGGTTTAGGGTTTAGGGTTGGGGGTGTAGGGTTCAGGGTTTAGGCTTTGGGACTATTCAGGGCCAGGGCCTCTGGAGCTTTAGGGCCTCAGGGTTCCGGGTGGCCTAAACCCTAAACCCTAAACCCTAAACCCAAGAGCCAGCAACCTATACCGAGCTGGGCTTCTTGGTGTAAGTTGAAGGAGACACCCCCCGCAGCATTGCAGCCGTTGCATCCCAAACCCAAAGCCCTAAACCCTCTGACTGGAGCTTTCGTCCTCCCAGGACGTAAAGCAGTCCGGGGCCACAGGCATCGTCACGGCGCTGCACCAGGCCCATCTTGAAGACCAAGCCTGAATCCGAAACTGCATCTTGGGTAAGGAGGAACTTGAGGGTGCTGATGGTTGGCCGAAGGTTTCGCATCAGAACTCCGATCCGTGATGGTCAGGTCGCGACTGGAATTGATTCAACTTGATGCGGTTGTCCCAAGACTCAAACGAACGAACAAGAGACAGACACGAGCTACCAGAACATGATCAACAAAGAAGTCAACATCTCCGAGATGTTCTTACTCGGACAGTTGTCTCTTCCACAGTCTAGAATTACCCTAAGCCCTAAAGACCATGACATGAAATCCAGAGCAAAGGGTCAGAAGGATGCTCAGAGCGCTGGGCGAAGGCTCCTGTACTATAACATCCGTCAATCCTAAGCCCTAGTATATTTCGTCGTGCCTTCGTGCCTTAGGGTTCCTTATAATGTTCATACTATTTTTATTCGCCAAAACCCTAGTTCTAACGATCTACATGACCCGCCATGCGTTGCCAAGCCCCAGGCCCCAGACCATAGATGACTAGAAGCCCGAAGCCCGAAACCCTGCCTGCAGATCCCCATCGGAGAGATCTGGAGCGAATCCGCCATCCTCGAGCGCAAGAAGATGTCGCTGGGTCGCTGTCGTTATTGTCGCAACAGTGATCATCATCGCGGGTGTGGCTTCATACTATCTATCTAGGTAGGTAGGTAGGTAGGTAGCGGTAGGTCGGTCGGTCGGTAGGTAGGTACGTAGGAGCTCGGGAGGTTAGTGTGTGTATATATATATATATTATATATATATATATGCGCACACACACACACACATAGACTCCAATTTACTGGTGCCTTCTCTACGGCTTTCTATAGCAAGGTCTTGACCCGATTCCCGGGGTGTTCCTCTGCCGCCGGCGCCGAGGTTGGAGGATGCCGGCTTCACCTGGTCCGTGGTGGAAGCCGGGTCGGCTTAGTGCAGAGAAGACCCGGCATAGGGCCCAAACTCCAAACCCTCATCCCCAAACCCTAAAACCCTAAACCCTAAACCCTGAACCCTAAACCCTAAATCCTAAACCCTAAACCCTAAATCCTGAATCCTAATCCTAATCCCTAGGCCCTGAACCCTTCACGTTACAGCCCAAAACCGAGGAGTCTGTGCCTGTGCACGAGAGCATCAAGCTCGGCAAGGCGGACCGCGACAAGTTCCGAGGCTGTATTGGCTATAGGGTTTAGGGTTTAGGGTTTAGGGGATTTGAGGGTTTGAGGGGGCTTTGGGGATTGAGGGCTTTGAGGGTTTGGGGTTTAGGTGTTCAAGGTTCAGGAGCACAGCTGAACTCATTCGGGACTTGGAGCCCTCAACCCTCAATGAAACCTCCGTCTGGGCACCTTGTTTGCTCAGAGGTTTTTCGGAATTAATTTGAAAATCTTTGCTTGAACTCGCTTGGACCCTAATTACAGGAGGAACCTCTCGTTCGGGCGTCAACCGCAAAACCCTGTACTACCGGGGCCTTTTTTAATTACCTATTCTATTTTGCGGGTTCCTTATTCTAGCTGTAGTAGAAGAATATATATACCCCCCAAAACCATATTTTTACTATTAAGGCCCCTACATTATGCCCAAAAGAGCTGAACCCCACGGAGAAAATCGCGAAAAAGCCCGAGCCATCCTGAGCCCCAAACCGTAGAAGTCGAACCTCTATAAACCCTAACACCCTAAACCATAAAGCCTAAACCCCAAACCCTATAAACCCGACCCTAAACCCGAAACCCGAAACCCTAAACCCTACAAGCCCTACACCCTAAACCCTAAAGCCTAAACCCTGTAAACCCTATAAGCCCTATAGGCCCTATAAGCCCTAACAACCTAAACCCTAAAAGCTCTAAACCCAAAGTTCAAAAAGTAGCTTCGAACCCTATAAGCCCTATAAGCCCTATAAGCCCTATAAGCCCTAAACCCTATAAACCCTACAAGCCCTAAGCCCCAAAGTCGCTTCGGACTTGAAGCTTCAGCTCGACGCTTTGTCGTTTCAGGCCGTTGGGTCCGGACATGTTCGAATATAGGGGCCTTAAGAATTAGAGTAGGGTTTAGGGTTTAGGGTTTAGGCGGGGGGCCTTAATAATTAGAATAGGGTTTTGGGGGTTCCTTTTAAGGGTTCCTTTAAGGGAGACTATAAGGGCTACTACAAGAGTTTAGGGTTTAGGGGCCCTAATAAGTAGAATAGGGCTTTGGGGGTACTTGTTTTGGGGGGGTACATTCTACTATAATTATATATAACAAGGAACCCCCAAAACCCTATTCTAATTATTGTGCAGAGGGTTTCGGTGTAGCGTTATGCGATGGAAAGATCAGGGCTTTGGAGTTAGGGTCTAGGGCGTTTAGGGATGCCAGAGTGTAGCTTTGGGCTTTCATGGCTTGCGGTTTGCAGTCGCAAAGCTCAGGCCGAACTTTCCGGGCCGCTGCTGCAAGCTTTAGATCTTTCGATCTCTCGCGGAAGATCGCGATGCTGAACGTCCATAAGCCCGACTCCCCGAAACGACGGGTCCCGGATTCTTCGGCTTGTCTCGAAGCGTGCAGCCGAGGTACATCGAAACCTACAAGCAGACAGTGCGAAACCTGGGCAAGTGTGGCATCCGCTGCATCTGCTACAACTTCATGCCTGCCCCTTGGCTCATTCAAACGAAAGGGCCTCCGCCGTACGCTTCCGCCCCAGCCCTAACCGTATGTTCTGTTCTGAGCCCCAAAAGGTTTTTTGCAACCTTTACACAACACCCCTATAGTTTCCATTGTAGTTCCTTTTTGGGGTTACCTTCAAATCTTCTAGGATCCTGGTTATAAAGCGAGTTAAACCAAAAAAGGAACTACAATGGACACCATAGGCCCTTCTCAATGCCTTCTAAATCCGTTCTAAAACCTAAACCCTAAACCCTAAGCCCTAAACCCTAAACCCTAAACCCTAAACCCTAAACCCCTAAAAAACCCAGAAACCTTGGTGAAGGTCTTGGACTGGACTCGGACCGACCTCACCCGCCGGTGGCCGGACGGGTCAGAGGCCTTGGCGTACGACGCAGACGATTCTCATTCTGAAGGGGGCTTGGGGGTTAGGGTTTAGGGTTTGGGGTTTAGGGATTAATTCTGAAGGGGTTTGGGTGTTTAGGGTTTGGGGTTTAGGGATTTAGGGGTTGATCATTCTGAAGGGGGTTTGGGGGTTTTATGATATGGGGTTTAGGGATTTAGGGGTTGATCATTCTGAAGGAGGTTTGGGGGTTTAGGGTTTGTGGTTTAGGGATTTAGGGGTTGATCATTAGGAAGGTCCCTTTGCAGGGTTACCCGAAGGGTTCCTTCGGGTTCCCATGGGTGCCTAGACTTTATGGCTTTGGGGGTTAGGGTTTAGGGTTCTTTAGGGTTCTTTCTGGTTTGGGGGTTAAAGGGTTTCGGGGGTTTGGGTTTGAACATCCCAGGAGCTAGCAGCCTTCGATCTGTACATTCTGAAGCGCGCCGGCGCCGAGCCGCTCTGTCGGTAAAGAGCTTCTACAGGGTTCTGGGGTTTGAGATTGTGCTTCCGGGGTTTATTCGTTCAGTCGTTCGGTTTAGTCTGGTTTGCAGACTCAGGGTTTGCGTTTTCCACGAGTTTGGGGCTTTGGAGTTCAAGGTTTGCCAGAGGGCTTTGGGATTCAAGCGGGTTCAGACTGGAGGCCAAGGAAGCCCAGACAGCCTGCCACTCATTTTCAGTATGGCCTTTCGGAAAGAGGAGATCCTAACCCAAAGCCCTAAGCCCTAAACCCTGCGCCAATATCCCCACAGCCTACACCATGAAACCCTAAACCCTAAACCCTAAAGCTGCCAAAGCTGCAAGGAAGGAGTACGAAGCTTCGGCCCTGGCGCGGGCCAAGGCCGTGTTCGACAAGATGGACGATCAAGCGCAGCAGGCTCGTTTCGCAGTACTGGCTTTATAATCAGAAGGGCTCTCTGAAGTCTATAGTATAGGGGCCTTAATACTTACCTATACTATTTTGGGGGCTCCTTATTATAATTGTCGAATACTATACACCAAAACCCTATTCTAATTATTAAGGCCCCTATATTAAACCCTGGGCCCTGCGCCGAAGCCATGAATCCTACACCCTAAGTCCTAAACCCTCCAACCACAAATTGCAAGATCCCGTATGAAGCCCTGATCACCAGAGCCTTAAGTTCATAAGACTCGAAAGTTTACTGTTTAGGGTTGAGGGTTGAGGATTGAGGATTTAGGGTTCAGGGTTTAGGGTTTACTGCCAGGAGGAGTTCCGGAATTGCAGCTGTCGGGTTCGTTGGCTTCGGGACTTTCTGGTCCCCTGTGCCCTAAGTAAAATTCGCTAGTAGTCCTAGAAGCCCTGTTTAGGCTTGGCAGGGGTCCCGAAACCCTAAACCCTAAAACCCGGATTGGGCGATCATATATTATAATAATTATGCGATGCATACGAGAAAATCCCAGAATCGACTACAAAGCCCAAACCCTCAACGCCAGTGCGGGGTCTGTCTCAGGCGCTTCAGCAGAACATCATTGCTGGCCTTCCCGGGCGGATGGTCGAGGCCTACCCTAAACACTAAAACCCAGAACACTAAAAGCCCGAACCCCTAAACCCTAAACCCCAGAACCCTAAACCCCAGAACCCTAAAAGCCCGAACCCCTAAGCCCTAAACCCTAGAACCATAAAAGCCCGAACCCCTAAACCCAAAACCCCAGAACTCTAAAATCTAAACCCTATGAACCCTAAACTCTACACCCTATAAACCCTAAGCCCTAAACCCAAAACCCTAGAACCCTGAAAGCCCTAAAGAGGCCTACTCCATCGAAGAGTTCCGCAGCGCCATCGCGGAGTACGAGAACGTCGCCCGGCCGGTGCTTGCTTTAGGGCTTCAGAACTTTGGGGCTCCCGGTTAAGGGTTTAGGGTCTATAGGGTTTTGAGTTTAGGGTTTAGGGTTTAGGGTAGGGTTTATAGGGTTTAGAGTTTAGGGTTTATAGGGTTTAGAGTTTGGGGTTTAGGGTCGGTTTGGGGCTGTCGAGCAGGAGGGATAAGAGGTTTGAGGTGTATGCTTTCGGGTTCCATAAGCCTCCAATGCCATTCCTTGCAAAAAGATGTGTGCCTCTTGATGGTGTGATATAGCCGAGAGCGTCACTGCAATTTCTTTGGGCTCTTGTCCCTGGGTCAGACCAACCAAAAGAAGCTGAAAGTGGTAATGTGCACAATGCTACGAAGACTCGCTGACAACCCATACATGTAAACACAGCTGCTCGCCGCACAAGCTTGTGCTTTACAGAACGGCTCGTGGTAGAAGACATTCGCTCATCCTGCCCGCAAGCCTCGGGTTTGTCAATCTCTGTTTGCCCGTATCCTGGTTCGCACGCTTCCGGATCTGGATCGTCTTTGAGGCAGAAAGCATTGGTGCTTTACGCCTTGAGCTCATGAGGGTTATACTATAATATACGATAATATTTCTGCCATAATATACGATACTATATACATATAGACGCAATACTGTCATACTATAGTAATACATAGCATACCCCAATGCAGCCCACGAGGTCAAGCCCGCGCAGATGCGCGAGAACTTGGCATACTTCCTTCGCAGCATCATCCCTACCTGCGAGGAGTCCCTGGGGTTGAGGTCATCCTGTTGATGGTATAAATCCTGCCTTACCTTAAGGACCCTAAACAACGGTAATTATGGTATAGTCTGGTAATGCAGGATTTATTTCATCAACCGTAGGTCTCAGGGCTTGAAGTTGAAGGTTTTGAATGTGGCTTACAGTTCAGGGTTCAGTCGGGTTCAGGGCTGAATGGTCTGGTAGTTCCAACCCCCAAAGTCCTAAAGCCTTACACCCCAAGCCCTGAATCAAGAAAACCCCGGAAACAAGCGCTAGACACACCTAAACGCCCTAGACCAAACCCTGAAAGCCCCATTAAAGCGGCATTAAGCACCCTAGAAGTCCAGCAGGCCGTGGATGTCGCACGCCCCTTACACCCGAAGTCCTAAAACCTTAAACCGCAGCTGCACGAGCGCCTTCGACCTGAAACCCAAGACATCCCTAAGCCCTAAGCCCAAGCCTTAAAGCTAGGGCTTTAGGGTTTAGGGGTTTGGGGGTTTAGGGTTTAGGGTTTAGGGTTTAGGGGTTTGGGTTTAGGGGTTTAGGGTTTAGGGTTTAAGCTCTAACTTTAAAGCAGCCCTGAACGCCCAGGAGGCAGGCGTCTTCATGGCCATCCACCCCGACGACCCTCCGAGACCCATCCTCGGCCTACCGCCCCTTGAGCTACGGTTCAGGGTTTAGGGTTTAGGGTTTAGGGATATACCTAAACTATGGTATTTATGGTACTCTACTATATTTGGGTCATGCAGAATTTTGTCCATCAACAGTATGACTAATGGAAAGGCGCATCTCTCTCGGTTTGCCTTAAGGTTACCAGGTGCATCTCTCTTGGTTTGTTTTGGTTTGTTTCCAGGTGCATTTGTTTTTTTAAGGTTTGCCAAAGCTTGTCGCGGGTTTTACAGGACTTTCTTAGATTAATAGAATGGCGTGTATTATAGGTCAGTAACTGTAGGGTTCTCCAAATATTTGAGTATAGAGGTGCCTGACTTTCAGGCTTAAGGGTTGAGGACTTTCGAAGTTTAAGGGTTGAGGGCTGTAGGAGGTTTAAGCATGGAGCGCTTTGGGGGCATGTCGGGGTTGACGGATCTAGGGTCTTAGGGTTGGGATCATCTTGGGAGGGCTTTCAGGTTTCGGGCCTTGGGACTGGGGATCTGCATTACTTAGGGTCTTCGTTGGGTGTTGGGGCTTTAGGGTTAATGGCTGTAAGTAGGGTCATGCATGCATGCATGCATGCGTTCCTACATACGTGCATTTAACTGTTCATGCAGACATACATGCATACATACGTATATGTATACATATGCATACAAGAAGAATAGCCAGCCAGCCAGGCAGAGGGACAGACAGACAGAGTGACAGATAGATAGACATACAGGCAGATGTGCATAGAAAAAAAAGTACACGTGTATGATCGTGTATGTATACATATGTACACAGATGTATGTGTACTCTCACAGGCACATCCTTCCCTTTGGGGAACACACCCAATAGCATAAATGATCGTAGTACAGGTTGCAGCAATATACAGTAGCATCGTGCTAGTGATGTAGAAACTACTCAGTTTATCCAACACTACTTCACCGATGCTTCTCAAAATACCCTAAACCCTAAACCCTAAACCCTAAGCCCTAAACCCTAAACCCTAAACCCTAAACCCTAGACCCTAAACCCTAAACCCTAAACCCTTAACTACGAATTCTTCTTGATTGACGTCTGAACAGAGGCCGGCCTGCTCGACGCGCGACGACGTCGCAGCGCTACTGAAGGCTCCGGCGCCCTCCAGCCTTTCGGGTTTGGGGCTTAGGGTTTTGGACCCTAAACCCTAAACCCTAAACCCTAAACCCTAAAACCATGGTTTAGGGGCTTGGGCAGCGGGGCTTTGGGGTTTAGGGTCTGTTAGGGTTCAGGGTCTTGGGCTTAAGGATGTGCGGATTATGGCGGGTTTCTCGTGTGGCTTAGGTCGAGGACTGTGTAACCGTTGAACGACGCAGCCCACTCGTAAGTCCAAACCTCGAGTCCCCATAAACCTGTAGGCCCCTAAACCCTCAACCCTAAGCCCTAAACCGCTAAACCTGTAGGAAGATCCGATTCAGGCAGTGGATTCGAAGTTCAACGGCATTACCCTGCGCTTCGGAATGACAGAGGGCAAGTGGGTTTAAGAAGGCCCCTCGAAGCTCTTAAGGATGCCAGCTTGTTCCAAGGGTTACCTTTCCGGAGAGTTTAGGGCATCCGTTTTGGTATAGGCTATAAAGATTCGGAATGATATTTCGAGGATTTCGGGCTTCTTTCGAGCTGGGTCTGTGCTCAGTAGTTTGGGTCTTTCGAGGGGTTTTGGAGTGAAGGGGATTGGAGGCCAGAGCAGCTGGGATGCAAACCGATTTCCTGATGCCTGGGACCTGCAACAAAGAGTTTTGGGTCCTTCATTGTTGGTGGGGTACCCCAAACCCTAAGCCCCGAAAAACTTGGCCATTGTTGGCGAGGTTATAGGGGCCGACATAGAAAAGCAAACACCTAGAACCACACGGGAGGGTTAAAGCCAAGACTCCGAGGTGCGTTGGCACATACGCCTCGTCGCCACAGAACAAGGCCGGCAAAGTGAGCAGTCGGGATTTCGAGGAGTTTAAGTGCTAGCAAGGCTTGCCGGCTCCCCTAAACCCTAAACCCTAAACCCTAAACTTTAAATCCTAAACCCTAAACCCTAAAGCCTAAACCCTAGACCCAAGAATCTGCAGGGCTTGGGTTTGAAGCCGTCTTGCATGTGAGGCATCCCAAGGTTTCATGCAAAGCATCGAACATCAGAAGAATTCCTGTGCCGGGAACCGCGAACTCTGTGACGTCAGGCTTCGGCTTATTGCTGAATGCCTAAGAGGCTTCAGTTACCTCGGAGGCGTCATGTAGAAGCCTGAATAATTACTAATACAATTCGCTTCCTAATTTCACCCCCAACCCGGTGTTCTACTTGTTAAGGCCCCTAAATTGACGTCTGCCACCGGCAGGTTGAGGACATGGCCAAGGAATTCGCATCGCGCACGCACTTCGTGCACCTGCGGAATGTCACGAAGGCCGCGGAAACATCGGGCTCAATTCCGATGTAGCATGAACATCCTGCCATAGAGTTGTCCGTAGGAATATCGAATTGCCTAATTTTTAAGAGCACTTCACCGCAAACACCAGCTGTTGAGCCCTAATGGGGTTCCCTGGATCTTGAGCAGTAGGGCTTACACATATGACTCGATTGTTGGCGCGTCCGCATCATGCTTCCGAAGGCATCGGGTCGCACCAGAACCTCAGCCAAGGAACCATCAAAGCCCTGGGACCTAAACCCAAGCTCCCGGCTTGCATTGAACGCTGAAGCAAGAGCCCGTGAGCTTAAGCCTCAAAACTCCCGCATCTTAAATAGTTAAACCTATAAGATCAAGTCGTGAAGCCACAAGCAAGCCCCTTGGCATGTGCTGCTCGAGTTGATTTACGGGAAGGTCCCTAAGAATTGAAGAAACCTAGCTAGCCCGCTGCGCCGTAACCCTACTATAGGGGCTTTATAGTAAGTAGAATAGGGTTTTGGGGGTTGCTTATTATGTATATAGTATAATATACCCCCAAACCCTCCATGCTAAGTATTTTGGCCCCTACATTACATGATCAGCCCTACTCATCCAGGAGATGCCGCCCTCTCCGGAGACTGGGCTGGGTCCTGCCGGCTGCCCCTCGGCGGCTTCAGCAAATGCTAATACTGGCATTGGTATATTAGTCCGAGCACGGTTGTACTCGGGTTCTGTTCGTCCCGCATGATTTCTTGTCTCGCCGAGATGTCTTGCTCAAGGTTCATGGATCCGGACTGAAGCTTATGGTTCAGGGTGTGCGGTTGAAGGCATGCACACATCAATCGTCTGGGCTGGGCCTCCATTGCGTATCCGCATATCTAGCTTGTCGATGCTGTTTATGTTGGAGAGCATGGCGTTTCTGCAGCTTGTCTTCGGCGTCCAGGCACGTTCACGGAGTCCGACCATCTGGGCGGGGATGTCGACATGCTGCCTGGCTGCAGAATAAGCTACAGGGCCATGAAGTAAAGTACAATATAGCCAGAGTGAGAGGCTGTAGCGCGCCAACAGATTGAAGTTTATGGTTAGGCAGTAGACAGCAACAGTACGAGGTACAGACAAGGACAGACAGCAAGTCAGCAATACATTAAACAAATTGAAAATCGCGTGTCGACATAGCCTGGACTTATGGGTTGATATCTTCATATCTTGAACATACACACATGTGTTGTGTATATATACATAAAACACGCACCCATACATATGTACATACACCCCGGCATAGCTACATGCACTAGGTTGCATTAATGCCACATATGCGGATACATACATACCCACGTGCGTGCATGCATACATGCATACATGAATACATGCATACATGCATACATGCATACATACATGGTGAACGCGCGCTCACAAATACCCTTTTACCGGTTAAACTCATTTCTGTATCAGCCATGCTGTAACGTGTCAAAATAGCACGGCTGAAGGTATGCGATCATGTTGACGATGCTCGAGGACCCAACAGTCAGCGCGGAGTTCCACTGCTAGTACAGTTGTGATGCTTGTTGCCGCTGCAGGTCTCACTTTCTCAATGCTGATGCTGCAGATGTCGTCCGAACTACAATCGCCATAAGCACCATCATCATCGTCGTCGTCATCATCATCACCATCAGAATTACTGCACTTGTCGCCATCACTGGCATCGTCGTCATCAGCATTTTCGCATCACCACCTCGCGCTTTCCTGCTGTATCGTCATCGGAGCTACCCATCACACGTATGTATCTTCAACCTAACCCTAAACCCTAAACCCTAAACCCTAAACATTAAACCCTAAACCCTAAACACTAAACCCTAAACCACGAAAATCGGCTTGAGCACTGCCTTGTGATCTTTTCCCGCCATTCTTCACACGTCGACGGTCAGGAGAAGCAGCGTCGTGTTCGAGAAGGCTGGGGCGACTCGGCCAACATTCCGTTCCGCCCGGACCATGGCCACAAGATGCTGGATGACATGAAGGCCAGGGTGGGGGGATTTGCACGGCTTTCTTCTTTTGGTGTTCGGGCTTTGAAGTACAGGTTGCCTCTGGGCCATAACAGAAGTGTTAGGGTTTCAAGCTCTGCACATTGAGCCTCAAAGTCTCAATGCTGAAGGCTCGACCTCTAGCGCTACACCCCAAACAGCAGGGAAGTAGCTGACCCCTGCCAAAGCACCTTGCAAGGCCTGCCCGAATCCAAGTGCCGCGCATCACAACTACCATGTGTAGTATAAGTCGCGCCTCTCCTCCTTGTAGGAGGAGAACTGCAAGCACGAGCGCAGGATTTGGGGGCTTTGCGGTTCCGGGCTTGTAGGCTTTACTACTCAAGGTAGTTGGGTCTGAGGGTCCTGAATCTTTGTGTCCCAAGTCGATTGAGCATTTAGGGATCCTAAGCACTAAACCCTAAACCCTAGTTTTCGCAAGAGAGAAACCCCTTGGTTACAGAATCCCTTAGCAGCCCCAAACCCTGAACCCCTCACTTGCCATAGACCCGAATGGACAAGATGCATCTTACACAAATTCTCAGAAATCCACGAGGCAACCCTCATTAATGTTATTAGGTCTCCTGTGCCTTGATTCGGGAGCTCAAATCCTAAACAGCCCCTTACATCTAATTCCACCCACTCCTCATCACCCATAGGCCCCTAAACCCTAAACCCTAAACCCTGAACCCTAAACCCTAAACCCTAAACCCTAAACCCTAGACCCTAAACCCTAAAGCCAAAGCTCGGGCCTCCAGATCCCCATCCGACTCCTTCCTGGAGCCCTTTGCCTGCGGCTTTGGGCCCCTAAATCCTACATCCGAAATCCTAAACCCTAAATCCTA